>JANFOE010000273.1:5000-174172 GCA_025667525.1 Glebionis coronaria | reverse complement strand
CACACATATATATATATATATACACACACACATATATATATATATATATATATTATATATATATATATATATATATATATATATATATATATATATATCTATATATATATATATATATATATATATATATATATATATATATATATATATATATATATATATATATATATATATATATATATATATATATATATATATATATATATATATATATATATATATATATATATATATATATATATATATATATATATATATATACTAGCAGGGTGTCCGCGCAATGCAGCGGCGGGTACCTTGTGACTATATTTTGCGACGAACAAATATTGTTTTGTTACAATTTTTTTTCTAACAATCACTGTAAGAAAACAACGCACAACCAAGTCACACTCAAACCGCCTAAACCACCAACAAGTCCCATTCTAGTGGTGGTGATAGTCTCGACCTTCGTGGATGCCTTTTCACGCATTTTGCGCTTCTGTTTGTGTTGCGTTCGGGAGAGACAGAAAGATGTAGCAGATGGAGTGTGTGTTTTATTTTAGTTTTTAGGTATATGTGTGGGAGTTATTATAGGTCTGGTTACTACATGGGCACTTACTATGGGCCTTAATGTTGTGTAACTGAATTTTTAATGGTGACGTTACTGAATAATAAGTAGGGTGTTACACTTTTATAAATTTATTAATACATTTAATAGCAAATGTAACTTTTGTTTAAGTGTATGTAACAAGTTTTTAAATTTCCTAATTAAGAAATGTTTAAGGCTGAAAATTTTAAGACTTCTAAAAATAGAAAAAGACTTAAATCTTTTATAAAGTAGTAAGATATATATATATATATATATATATATATATATATATATATATATATATATATATATATATATATATATATATATATATATATATATATATATATATATATATATATATATATATATATATATATATATATATATATATATATATATATATATATATACTAGTTACGTAACCCGGTCGGGTTTGGTTCGTAGTTTTTTTAAACAATGTTTTTCGATTCGCTATATTAGTTGGCAGTGAGACATATAGTTGTTAGTGTGATAAAGTCATAAAACTATTTTTGATAAAAGGAAACCAAACTTCGATATTGTTAGACCTTGGCTCACCCAGCGGACGGGTTCGATCCCACGTTAGTCTTCGAACGTATATAAATCAATGTGTAGGTTATGTTTGTAATTTTTTCTTAAACAACGTTTGTCGATCCATTATATTGGTTGCTAGTGGGACATTTAGCTTTCTGTGTAATAAAACCGTTTTCCAAAAGGATACTAACAGTTGATAGTGTTTGACTGTTTCTCACCCAAGATGTTGGGTTTGGTCTCATGTTAATTTTCGAACGCGTGTAAATGCTAAGAATCTTATTTATTAATATAAAAAGGATAAAAGTTATATAAAGACAACGAACTTTCTAAAATTTAACACAATGAAACACTTATACCGACGTCACCAACGTACTTTCAAATTTGCTTTCAACTTGAATAAGATGTATGTACTGTTAGTTATAATGTGTCAACATTAGTGCTTTGACCAACGATAATTTGTAACATTAGTCCTTTATATTAACACGTTTTTTTATAAATCTTAATTTTACCTTTTAATTTAATTATTACTTTTAATTTAATTTTTAGTTTATTTCTGACTTTTTTAAATCTTAATTTTTTTTAGTAACATTTAAGTGTTTTCGCACATTCTAAATTTTCATAAAAGTAGCTTTAAAAGATGTAATTTTATTTCTTAAGAAAAACTATATTTGTTTTTCAAAGTTAAAAAGCATACTTTTTCCTTTACTTTTTTAAAATAGTAAAGTGAAATTCTTTTCAAAAAAATGTAAGGTTTAACTTTTTTAATTTTAAGAAATCTTAATTTTTTAAAAATTGCCATATTTTTATTTAGTTTGTAAAAAGAAAAAAATATTGTAAGAAAAGTTATTTCAGCGACATTTGAAATAAAAAATAAATTTATTTTGATAAAAAATAATTTATTTTGATAAAAAATAATTTTATTTTTAAAGCTCAAATGTACGAAATTAATTAATTTTTTTTATATACGAAAAAGTTAAACATTAAATTAAAATAAAATTTTTTATTTTTTATTTTAGTTAATTAAAAACGTCTGTTAATATAAAAAATTAAGTTGACTAATGTGAACTAAATGGACTAACGTTGACACATTATAGATAAAAATATAGACATTTGGTTCTAAGTTTGAAAAAGATTTGAAAATACGTTAAGGGTACATGTTATAAAAAAAAACTGAATGTGATTGCCAACAAATAGGTATACGTAAAAGACAAATATGAAGCTTAACTTTCACAAATAGAAGAAAAACTATGTACTGGTTGATAGTGATATTGTACTAATATCCAACGATGGTGTGTCTAGGTTCTCTTCAATTTTGACCCTAACTCAAGTACTTTTTAACTATAAGGTAGCAGAGAGTCAAAGAAGACTGATAACCAAAACGACCCATTTATAATAAAGTGGTTAAAAGGGTCAAAATTACCACATCTGGTAAACACTCTACATGGAATATTTTTCATTAGGTCATCTGAATTTTTCTCTTGAAGTCAGTGTTAAAGATTCTAGTCGTTTGCTGATGGAAGACTGACAACGTTGAAATATAAAGAGCAAGATTAGATAAAAACATAAATCCAGCTAAACACATATGGAGCAATTTTTGCATGTGAGGCAAACATTAATTACATAGTTGCCAATTGCAAAATCTTTTTACAATCATTTAGACATCACATACTATCATAATCATAGTTTGTAACATCTCTTGCAAAAAAAGCATGTGTTATTGTCTATATGAGCTTTTATAATTCTAGCCTTGTATACCTTTCTGCTTTATCATAGTTTGTATGCTCTTAGACCATATAATCTGTATATATTTTCATGGTCGTATGTTGGCTTTATGCATTTTATGTCTATATACACTTTTATGTTTGCGTGTATATATTATTTTCGGAGGTCTTTTATGGAAGGAGTCACTTTACCATCCGATGCACCATAAATAAGGGTAAGAGAAGTATAAAAATGGCGACACATATCAATAGATATATTAAACAAAACGCATACCATATATTAATCAAACTTAACATAGGTCGCGAACCATTGAATTTTAAAACATATAATATCTAAATATTTTGTTGCCAATACCTGATCAATCATTCATAACAGATTGCAATAGACAACTTGATCAAATTATGCATGAATGGATACACAATGAGTAAACTAAGAATGTGCTTTACATAATCAACGAACAGCAAAAAACCATCAACAATGATATTAGGTCTATGATATCACTCGTAAGAAACATAAACTCAATGTAGTCAACCTTGTTCTAATCAGGAACTTTTGGAAGTTCTTTCAACTAAATGCGAAATCTGTTTAATGAGTACTTACCGATTCCACATGATCTTCGTCATTAATTCTCCACTGGTATCCAACTTACATATTATGGGTTGTAAAATGGACAAATATTTGTTGGTTAAGCCAACAGAACCTAAACCTAATCCAAACAACCATTGTTGCTGTAGAGGCACTATAATCCAAACATACCCTATTGTTTCATCAGCCTACCCTAAACACATATTACTAAGGCACCTAATGATCTGAACTGGCTTTATTTCTATAGTTACCTGTTCTAAACAACCCTCGTTTCCACCATTAAAAATATGGGCCTGATTGTTCATCATCTCTTTTGCTCTCCTAATTCAAAACCTACATATAGTACTTCTACAAACACATGATGCTGAATATATTTCAATAAGGTTCAGAATTCAGTAAGCCCTGCAGCAGCCTAATCTAACCACATCTTATCAAGGAACTTGATAATATTGACAAAGATTCATCTTCGAACAGGCACACACACACAAACTAATGTACTTCGATTTTGTTACAAACTATTGAAACCATGAGCTACACAGCCATCATGGACAAGAAAATTAGAAGTCCATAACTAAGAAGACAAGTTAGGATTAAACTATGGATATGCAGAATCCTAAATCTCCTACTTAAAGTTACAACTCATCACAAAAGTGCAGAAAACACACATTAGGACTTTTGTGTACTAAAAAGATAAAATAAACAATTAATTATCTATTTATATATCAATTACCTGCTCCTAATTATATGACTTGCTTTTGGCAGATACAAAATTGTAAAAAATAATATTCATTTGGGTCCTAAAGTGTCCACCATACAGAATACAGAGTCACAGAGTCTGTAACTAAAGATTTCGGTTACATGCACTTTTGGATCAAACTATATATTAGAAATAGGACTAAAATCAAAAACCAGATTTAGAAAAATTGTTCAGAGTCGGGACTTCGGGTTTAAGATGTTCTTATTATAAAAAAATGTACCGGTAACCATGAGAACCATGAGAAGGAAAGGATGTTTCACAAACCTTGGCACTGTTTGTTCATAGTTCACCTTTTCCCTCTTCAGATATGTATTTCAATTAAAACTTTTGAGTTGGTTTTTACGTTGGAAGAACATGTCAAAAACCTCTGCTGCAACTCAACTACAACTCACCGACTGAAATTATCAACATATGTTTCAAAGAAATTATTATCTTGGGGGAACAATTGTCAGGTAATTCCTTGCCACTGAACCAAACAACCAGTCTATATGGATTGGTATCAAGGGTTTCTTGCTGGTCATATTTCTTTATTTTGATAGAGGCATGTATATTCTGTTTAAACAACCCAGGAGCGCTACTTTCAAAACTGTCTTTTTTTTTTAAAACTATAAGATCTTAGAAAGGTATAATATTCAAGAAAATTTGTACCTATCAAAAGCAATTTACGAAGCTGTGTAGTTGCCTCCAGCGGCATAGCGTTGTCATTTTAATATTCTCCAACAACCATAGAAGGAAGGCTTTCTAACTGCAAGTGCATCAATAGATGACAGCAACATGACAAATAAAGTGAATTTATAGGACAACGAACGGATTAACGACAAATTGATATCCATAGCACAAAGTAGGCACTGGTCTAAGTATTATGAACAACAATTAGGCAAGTCGAAGGAAAAAAGAACAATAGAATTCAAATCACATACTACTATGAATGAATAAGATTCATAGATCCAACCAACTGTTTTTAACTTTATGTACACCTAACTCATCGTCAGCATTTATCTTTACGAATAAAACTATCATATTATTATAGAAAGAATAAATATTGAATTGAAGCTATAGGAAAATATACCTAGGTCTAACTGCATAAAAGACGTTTCTATGTCTGGACGCACACAATAAGTGTTGTAGTTTACACTCGATCACTATAGGAACGTTATGTCGTCGCAATGGATATTTTATGACTGACTACATAGTCATTCAAAACTGGTGTAACTTTGAGAGTTTCAAATCAACAACTTTGGCATAGAGTTTGGAGTCAAAGAGAACGTTGCTTCTTTTGATATCACGATGTAATATGAACGTGTATTCTTAGTCTGAGCAGTACATCCAATGCCCATGAGCAGTCCAACACCCATGAGTAGTACGTCGCATACGCGTTTCCTTGGTGTTCT
Organism: Glebionis coronaria; assembly: GCA_025667525.1. Lineage (NCBI taxonomy): Eukaryota > Viridiplantae > Streptophyta > Magnoliopsida > Asterales > Asteraceae > Glebionis > Glebionis coronaria. The sequence goes on along the minus strand of JANFOE010000273.1, from coordinate 168,594 downwards.
ACAAACACACCGTGCAACAAATAAAACAAAATATATTTAGGAGATTGTACGCATTAATGATAGACAGTGATGATTTTAAGCCTGGTTACTCGACCCCCTTTTAGAAGTAATGGTTCAAAATTGCTAGCTAAAGTTAATCAAGAATGAAATTTCTAAAACTACCTAGAGCCTGAAAGCATAGCATTATCGGTGCTGACATCTGCATACATGTCACCATTTGCAGGTGAGACAACAGGATACCCCAGCACAACCGCACCATCAGCATCTGCTTCAGAATTTGTGTGCCTCTGCGGAGACTTCCACAAGTGGAATTTTCTCTACGTCATGTATAGAGCATGCCTATATTGTGACATATTTATTTGCATTCTTTTGCAGGACATACAGTTTATTAGTTTGTTAAGTTGGAGCTTTTCCAAATATATACCTTTACTGAATGTGAACCCACATTCTGTGTTGTGTGACCTACCCGTGACTCTTGGCTCATTAATGTTAGATGACAATAACTGGGGGTTAGTGGCTGAATCGGTGATTTTGCTTATGTGGATTTCATGATTTGGATCCTTGTCCATAAAGCTATTTTGTAATGTTCGTATAGTGTCTCCAACCTTGCCAATCAGTACACCAACCAGCACAAAACAATAATCCATGTAAATAAACTCAAATCTGAAAAAGGTTAATTTCAGTAGTGAATGTAGAAGGATGGAAACACAACCAAGACACTAAAAAAGTCAACTGAATAAAAAAAAGCCAAACCGATGTGATTTTCCCTCGTAACCAAGGCGACTGGTCTCTTAAAACCGACACTATTTCGTCGATAGCTATAAGGCTTAGGTCTGCATATTAGGAGCCAAACCAAAAACCACTCTTGGCTGAAACTATAACCCAGGTCAAGTTACGTCGAAGATACTTTGAATAATAAAAATTTTGTGCGGCTGATTAAACTCAGTGATTTGGCTCATACAATTATAACTTATAAGTCGGTTAATTCACTTGATATGCGGTATAATACGTATCTAGTACTAAACTTACAAAGTTGAGATTGTATTCTAAACACTAGACAACTTGCAACAGTTAAAATAAAGCCATAATGAGCAACTAACCGATGCATAACACATCATGTAGTCACAATCTTGCTGACAACGCTTTTGGTGGACCTTTTGATAAACCCATACTTTTATACCTGATTAACAACAATAAAAATATAATAAAATATAATAAATATAATTAAACCTCCGTAATAAAAGCAGGAAAACCCCTTCAAAACTGAGCCAAGATAATCATCACCCATCCCTGTAATGAATAATGAACGATAAATAAATATCAGTTTACATATGAAAAGGGTAAAAAGACGATAACTGGTTAATGCGTTAAGAATCAAATGTGCCTGATAGAAATAGATGAAGAAACATGACTATAAAACACCCATTGAGATCTACAATATATATGAGATAAAAAGGTAAAATAACTGAATGATGTTAAAGAATTATTAAGTAGAATTATCAAGTAACGGTGAATAACATTAACTTTCATCACTTTAATATATAATTATAATGGCTGCTAACCATTGGATTTTCTTCAATTTGTTTCTATCCCATAAGACGATATACCTTTGAGTAATGCAAGATTTGCTGATTCATATGAATTGACATCATTTGGTTGTCTCTTGCCAGCAACAAGGTATGCGGCAGCTTACATATACATCTGCTATATATTTTTGATAACTTGATTTAATAGATGTGCCATACACCCGCACCAATAGATTAACTGGATCAAAACAACTTATTGCGTTAACCTATATTAACCCTAATTTGTATGAATGAATGGTTTGACAATCAAAGAAGTTGTACCATAAGAGCCTTCAAAGAATTTTTTATCTTAGCTATTGGTTTAATTAAGATGGAGATCGGTGGTTCTTCATGATACGAATGAATGAATAGTCATCTCAAACCATGTAAAAACACATGTAGAAGAAGAAATCGTTCCTGACTTTGCATACTCTGCCATAACCTTAATAGAAGTATAATAAGATATCGAAAAAGTGTAAGATTCGTGTATCATAGAAGAATAAGAACACCAGATATCTACTTGTCAACCATACCTCGTTTTGCTGCCACAAAGAACTTCGGTCTTTAAGGAAATCGTGTGTTTTTGTTATGGTCTTGCAAGATACGTATAATGAGAATAATTATATTAGGTTAAAATCTGGCGATTTAAAAAAAATATTTGGGATTTAAAAAAAAAGATTTAGTTTCCAAAATAAATTAGATATAAACCAATAGCCAATGAAATAATGCCACATAGGATATGACATGGCGCCTTTTATTTTCTTATGTCAAACTTAGCCCCATATATATATATTATATATATATATATATATATATATATATATATATATATATATATATATATATATATATATATATATATATATATATATATATATATATATATATATATATATATATATATATATATATATATATATATATATATATATATATATATATATATATATATATATATATATATATATATATATATATATATATATATTACACATCTGGTATTAGTTAGGATAAGAAAACTGATAAGTGTGAAAACAGTCATCAATAATGATCCAAAAACCACTCAAAACACAATCAAACATATTATATTTAACTGAAAAATATCATAATTACGCGTGTATTTGTGTTTTGGGTGTTTCAGGTAAAAAAAGATACATAATGGAACAAACATGTGTTTTCAAGGGATTTATCTGACAAAAGACGAAGAAAATGACAAAAGAAGCCAATGAGGACCAAATATGCAAGATACATGAAGTTTCAAGGATCTATCTTGCCAAATATTTAAGATTTAAAGGCTTAAAGTGGATGATATTCAAAGTTGAAGAACTAAGATTGCATATATATCAAGGATACAAGTTAAGGGTCCAAATCTGCCATTTATACAAAGATAAATTACTGAAATCCATTTGGACCAATCAGGACTGAGAAAAGATTTTATATGGATTGCCAAGTCACCAAATCAGGACCATAGGATGTGGATATTGTTTGGACGGCTGTGATGATGATCCTAGAGAAAGCTACTCAGCCAACCAGAGGGTGACACATCACACTTTCTTCTTCAACAGATCAAGGATAAAGGAGTTGATTTCAGGAGAAGTTATAAAGAGCAAAAGTGGTCGCCTTTGTCTCCTCTACACTCCCATACAATTCAATTATACTAAAATCGACTTCCTTGAAAACCCCCAAATTCCCCAATCTTCAAGAACCCTAGATGATGACGTGTCAGCAATTCATTGGCTGGAACACGTCATCGAAACCTCCTTCACCTCACTTCCACTCCTATAAATACTGTTAACTTGGATTCACATGAACACGGGTAAAAGATCCGGAGGTCGGGGAGGATAGAAGTGGTGTTTAGCCATTTTAGAGAGAGAAACAAGTAACTAGAAAAGTGTGTTTATTCTAGTGAGAGAAAGACAAGAAAGAAAATGGTAAGCCTCAACCCTCCATGGAAGTATGGAGGGGTTTATATAGCCCGGGACTTGGACTTTACATATGACAATATTAGTCCCTGCAAGTCCCGGCTATGAAACTAATGTAATTTCGTTAGTCGCACACATTTTAAGGCTAACAATCTTCCCCCAATGTGGTGACATACGGAATTACTTACAATGTTCCTAACAAATGCAAATACAACAAAAATATGACAGTATTAAGTTTGCTTCCAATGCTGAGGATGACACCGTTGTCTTCAAGTCTTCTAGAAAAACTTATACCCCAGTTTGAATCCTCTTTGTCTTTGCTTGTTGAGGAACCATTGTATCGTGTATGATCTGGATTAACTTCCCCCCAATTCATACCACATGTCTTGAAAAGCTTTCTTCATAGACTTCTTTTTGACGAAGCTTCTGAATCAGCTTCCCCCCAAACCAATATCCCTATCTTGAGCAGAATCTGTAGCTTGAGCAATCTTCTTTCTTTGACATTTAAAGTGCACATCGGAATTTTTTTGAAGAAGAAGCAAACCACACCAAGTAACTGCTATCTTGACATTTTTGGTCTTCATGATTATGAGTTTGGGGGAACATGTAAGAAATCAGCAACAAATCTTCTTACGCTTGGAGAATGCTTTGTTGGGTCAAAAAGTTGATGTGGCAGAAACTAAAAAACGAAGAAAACATGAAGATATTGTCTAAGCATTGTCAAGAGCAATTTAGGCGTTGACAAGAACAAACGAAGCGTTGTTGGCTCAAGAGTTGTCGTGTACAATCTAAGCATTATCACATGCAATTCTAGAGTTGATAGAATTGCAGACAAGAAGCTTATGGAAGATTCTATTTGGATATATATGCAGGATATATTCTGTATATGTTTATCTAAATAGAAGATTTACTTGTTTATTTGTTTTTATCTCTTGTAAAACCCTAATCCTTACACTATAAAAGGAACCAAGGGTTATTAGGTTTTTCATCAATTCATTCACAATGTAAACCTAAAAGCGTGTGTGCACTAGACGTGGGATTCAATGTATACACGTCTAGTGGATGTTTGTTATTAATATAATGAACATCCCATTTGTTTTAATTCATGTTATTGTGCCTAAACACCTTGTTAATGTGTTATGTTCTACTTCCGCTTTGATTATTCAATCATATGAACATGATGCATTCCTAGTTGCTTAAAAGATCCAAAAACCAAGGTTTCCACAATTGGTATCAAAGCCTCGTGGCTCGTGATGCTAGGACCAACAAGGTGTTCGTGTATGGTGAAAAGAAGAAAAATCCGTCTAGGGTTTTTCTGGACGTTTTTGTGTGCGCAACAGTATTCAGAAGGTCATAACTTTTAATTGAACCGTTGGATCGTCACGAAATTTTATATGTGTGTTCTACATACATATATCTAAACATCCACCGGAGGGATTGTTGAGTTTTATCCCCAAGAAAAAGTTATTAAGCGTCAAAGTTGGCTGATGAGGTGATTTTCAGATTTTCAGCTTTTACGTAAAATCATGATTAAGGTTTCTATGAACCCTAGATCGACTCAAGGCGGAAACATTTGAGATTTGGAGGCTGTTATAATGTATTCTGGAATATAATTCGTATCTATTTGTTCTCAAAACCCTAATTAGGGTTTCGGTTTAAGTTCATCAGATTCTAAGGCTTGTTATAGCAGCAGATGTGTAATGCGAGTTCTTGGCTGATATCATTCAAGAATGAACAAGGAGCAAACCCTAGTTCCTCATACAAAGATTCGCTACAGTTCTTCAAAAACTAGGGTTTCATGGCAATCTATTTTTTTATCACTGCTATAAGTTGCTGCTATGAAGTAAATGATCAAGGCTGATGGTCTTCACGTGATTTGGGGAATACAGCAGCAGATCTCTCCATCTTGTTTTCTTTACTGATTTTATGGGTAAGATTTATTTTTGGATGAGATTTATATAAAGCAGAAAGAAGAAAAGGTCGTGAGATCAATGACAAAGGAATTTTATCAAGCGTTGATATCAAAGGAACGTGACCTTTTGTTGGCTAAAAGGAAAGGAATCACGTGAGTTTTGATATATGCAGTTATGTGGCTGTTTTGATAAGGATCACAACAAACGTGTTTTGTGCTAAAAAAAGGAGATATTCTATGAAGTATGTATGGAAGTTAATTCTATTTTTATGGGATATATGAGTGATCTGGTATGTGAAAGCTGCGGATTTTTAGGAGTGGTTTCAGTGATACGCACGTGAGCTTACAAAGTAAATTCGATTTCCTTAAATATTTGTTCATGGGCTTGTTAATCACGTGAGCTAAAGTAAGATATATTCTCTCCTAAATTTGTGGATATATATGGAGGTTACTGCATGTTTTGGTGAGATGCAAATGTTTAATATCTATTACTGGTTCTATACAATCTCCTATATTTGGGCGAAATAGATGTAGATACATGGGAAAAATACTAGCTAAATCGTCAGAAGCATGAGACGCTGACATGATTCATTTTGACGCTGACGAGGTTTATGATTGACGCTGACAGGAAGAATTTTGACGCTGATAGAATAAGTCAACGCTGACAGGTTAACAGTGTTATCCGATATATGTTTATTCAAATGCTGACATGTATTGTCCGATATCGGACAATACATCTGATTAAGATCTTGGATGAAGGAGGATGTTGGACAACACAGGGATTGCTGCTGTTTGAGAAAATTGGTATGTTTTGAGCACACAAAAAGGTGGTATTTACACACGAAGGTACATGGAATCTCCGTTTTTATTCAGAATATCATGGTGATATTTATGGCTCGGATATTTTTAAAGGGATTAATGATTTTAAGGCGAGTTAGCAACGATTCATGAAGTAATTTATTGGAGTATGTCATCGGGATAGCCTTGTGAAAGAGTTATTCGTTAACAGCTTTTACATATGAAGATATTGACTTGTCATGAAGAGGTGTTAGCTTAAGGGGAAGAATACTTATGGTAAGTTTGATGATTGAAGAAGATTTTCGCGAGTTTGTGTTCTATCATATCTTAAAGTCGTGCACTCCCAGTCATAGACTTTAAAGATAACTTGTTCGTGCTTTACATGGTTGGTGACGAAGACTTGTCATAACACTTGAAGGAGTTACATTATCGTGCTCAGTGTCTCACAAAGGATGAGAATATTGACAAAGGATCGAGGTCTACTTATACTTAGTACCATGAGTATAAGTTCTTAGTCACGTGGATAGTACAAGACATGGAACACAAGTTTGGGTTATTCTACTTCTACATCAAGAATACTATATTTATTTTTCTTCAAGATCATTACATAGAGCTACATTTGGAGAATCTTCAAAGATTGCATACATTGTTTACTTCCTTGTTGATGTGACAAAAAGGGGAAGAAATACATGCTACACTTGAGGGGAAGCAATCTGAGGATCATGTACAACTTACAAGAGATACACATAGAGTTTTGCCGACATCAACTAGGGGAAGATTGTTGGGTCAAAAAGTTGATGTGGCAACACAAACCCTAGGTGAATGTGTGGGTAAACAAAGGGATCCTAAGGACATGACTAGGATTGGGATGAAAGACTACTCTGTGGTTCCACCACCAGCTGGTGACTTCTATGGTGTCCAACAAAAGGACCTATCTTGGACTGGTTTGCCAGAACTCCAAGAGGAGGAATTCATTCCTCCACCAAGAGTTGTCACCCCAGTTGAAGAGTATCAACAAAAGTTGACTGACCTGAATGAATGGAAGAAAGCTAACCCTACTTTATTTGTTAAGGGTGGCTTGCTATGTGAAAGTCCCAGTGAGTCAACTCCCATTAAGGTTACAAACCCAATCACTGGTAAAACTGTTGATCTTGGCTCCAACACTGATATAAAACCTAGCGTTAAGTATGCAGAGATGTATAGGAACACTAGGTCACCCAAGAGCCAAGTTAGCAATAATGGAACATGCTTCTTCTCTTCTAGACCCAGGGTTGTGTGTAGAAAATCTTGTTACACTTGTGGTAGCTTTTCACACTTGGCATATAAGTGTGTCAACACTCCCAAAGCCAACGCTGACAGGAACAAATTCAGCGCTGACAAGAACAAAGTCAATGTTGTTAGGAAGTCAAACGTTGTCAGACCCAAACCTTGTGTGCAGCAAAGTCCACAAGTGATTATACCTGCCCCATTCTTTACGAGAGGGTCTAACACTCATGGACAAAGACCATTTCAAAAGACAAACACTTGGTCTAATAGGCAATGGGTTTCTGTAGCAAACCCTAGGTTCAACGCTGACAAGGGTAATTTTAGCGTTGACAAGACCAATTCCAACGCTGACAGAAACGTGACCAGACCTAATTATTTGCAACCACAGGGTAAGGGGTCTAAAGCTTCTTCAAGCTTAACATGGAGACCCAAGAAAGACCAAAACCCTAATGATAATGGGATTTCAATGACCTGCAACAGATTTAAGTACATTTCAAAGGTCATTACAAAACCTATTGGGGTTAACTGGGTATTTCATCCTAAGAAGGATGAAAATGGGGTTGTTGTGAGAACTAAGTCTGTTCTTATTGAACAACCAGATGAATACAAGTCTTTTAAGACTTGGGTTCCCAAAGAAAACTAATTTGTTTTCTTTATGTGCAGGGCATTCAAAAACAGGTCAATGATTATGGATATTGGGATAGTGGATGCTCAAGGCACATGACAGGGAAGGAAGATTATCTCACAAACTTCACTCCCATTAAGGATGATGATAAGGTTTACTTTGGAGGCGGATATGGTACTATCACAGGCAAAGGAACCCTTCTCACCAAGAATCTGCGTTTTGAAAACGTATTTTTGGTAAAAGAACTTGATTACAATCTTTTTAGTGTATCACAAGTTTGTGATAACAAAAATAAAGTTATGTTTACTGATACTGAGTGTTTGGTGTTAAGCAAGGATTTTAAGATCCCTGATGAGAAATATATTGAGTATAGAACACCTAGGCATAAGGACATATATAATGTGAATCTGAATGGGATTAGAATGAATAATAATATGTCTTGTTTTTATGCTAAAGCTTCAGTAGATGAGAGTAATTTGTGGCACAGGAGACTAGGGCACATAAATTTTAAGAATATAAATAGGCTTGTGAGACTTGGCTTGGTTGATGGTTTACCCGAGAAGGCCTTCCACAATGACCACTCTTGTGTTGCATGTCTTAAAGGCAAGCAGCACAAGGTCTCATTCAAGTCCAAACAGGTGCATACTAGTTCTAGACCTCTTCATTTGCTTCACATGGACCTCTTTGGTCCAACCAATATAGAAAGTTTGAATGGTAAGTCCTATTGCTTTGTTATCACAGATGACTTTTCTAGGTTTACTTAGACATTCTTTCTAGCTATGAAGAGTAACACAGCTGATATTCTAATTGATTTTATCACTCAGATTGAGAAAAAGACTAACAATGAAGTTAAAATGCTTAGGAGTGATAATGGTGGAGAATTTAGGAATAAGAAGCTAGATGATTTATGTGCCAGGAAAGGAGTTACTAGGCAATTTAGTATTGCAAGAACCCCACAGCAAAATGGGGTTGCTGAGAGGAAAAATAGAACCCTAATTGAAGCAGCCAGAACAATGTTGGCTGATGCTCATTTTCCTATAGCCTTTTGGGCTGAGGCTGTTAATACAGCTTGTTATGTTTAAAATAGAGCATTGGTTAACAAAATTCAGAACAAAACACCTTATGAGTTACTTTGGGGAAGAAAACCTAATATTGGTTTTCTCAGACCTTTTGGTTGTCATGTAGTAGTTTTAGAAACTAGTGATGCCTTAGGTAAGTTTAGTGCAAAAGGTGATGAAGGCTACTTCATGGGGTATTCAGTGCAGAGCAAGGGATATAAGTTTTATCTTAAAGGAGAAAAACGCATACTTGAAAGAGTACATGTTAGGTTTTTAGAAAATAAACCTAGTGATCCTGAAAGTTGTCCTAATTGGTTGTTTGACTTGGAACCTTTATCTAGAACTTTAAATTATATGCCTGTCACTAATCCAGACATTGTGAAGGTACCTTCAAATGTTGTGGAGGAACAAGTTGTTGATGTTTCAGGTACACAGGTTCATGAAAAGGTTGGATCACAAGCAGAAAAGACATCTCCTATACAAGAATATGTCACAATTCCCATTTGGACAGATGCTTTTGCTGCTGCTGCTGCTGCTGGTAAAGATAATGGTGGTCTCCAAGTACCACCAGATACAAACATGCATGGTCCTTCAGGCGCTGACAAAGGCAAATCTAGCGCTGACAAGACCAATTCAGACGTTGATGGCTCAGACGTTGACAACAACAGTTCAAGCGTTGTTTGCCCAAGCGCTGGCAAACAAGGTTCAGGCGTTGACAACACTTCTGCACATCTTTTCTCTTCCATTTTTGAACAAGGTGAACCTTCCAATATATATGAAGAGGTTCATCCTCATGTTGATGAAAGAGAGTCTGATGAAGAAGATATTGGCAAAATGGAGAATGAGGTTGAAGATACCAGGTTGTTTGAGGGAGGAGTTCTTACTTCAGTTATGAAGAATCATCCTCCTTCTCAAATCATTTGTAATGTTAATACTCCAATTCAGACTAGAAGATCTCATCAAGGTCTTGGTGGATTTATTGCCAATATTCACAAGAAGGTTGATACACCTCTTGTGCAAGCATGTTCGTTTGCCTGTTTTCTGTCACAACAGGAACCCAAGAAGATATTTGATGCTCTCAAAGAACCAAGTTGGGTGGAAGCAATGCAGGATGAGCTTCACCAATTTGCAATTCAGGATGTTTGGGAGCTGGTTGATTGTCCCAGATATGTCAGACCTATAGGGACAAGATGGGTTCTAAGAAACAAGAGAGATGAAAGAGGAATTGTGGTCAGAAACAAGGCAAGGTTAGTGGCTCAGGGATATACACAAGAGGAAGGAATAGACTATGAGGAGGTCTTTGCACCAGTTGCAAGGATTAAAGCTATAAGGATCTTTTTAGCCTATGCATCCTGCATGGGCTTCACTGTCTATCAAATGGATGTCAAGAGTGCCTTCCTCTATGTAACTATTGTTGAGGAGGTATATGTGATGCAGCCTCCTGGTTTTGAGGATCCAAAGAATCTAGACAAGGTGTATAGAGTCAAAAAGGCTATGTATGGACTTCATCAAGCCCCTAGAGCATGGTATGGTACTTTGTCTACCTATTTGGTGGACAATGGATTCAAAAGGGGCACCATAGATCAGACACTATTTACAAAGAAGAAAGGCAAGGATGTGTTGCTTGTCCAGGTCTATGTTGATGACATCATTTTTGGGTCTACTGATCCAAAGGTGAGTGAGGATTTCTCCAAGCTTATGACAGACAAATTCAAGATGAGTGCTATGGGGGAGATGAACTTCTTTCTTGGTTTACAAGTTTAGCAGAAAGAAGATGGTATCTTCATCTCCCGGGATAAATATGTGGCTGAAATCTTGAAGAAGTTTGGCTTTTCTCCACATGAAAAGAGGGCTACTACTCCTATGGATAGAGAACACCCTTGGGGAAAGATTGGAGATGGGAAAGATGTTGATGTCAGGCACTATAGATCCATGATTGGATCCTTGATGTATCTTACAGCCTCCAAACCTGACATCATGTTTGCTGTGTGTGCTTGTGCACGCCATCAAGTGACTCCCAAAGACTGTCACCTTTATGCTGTGAAGAGGATCTTTAGGTACCTAAGATGCTATCCTAGTCTTGGTTTGTGGTACCCAAAGGATTCCCCATTGGAGCTGATTGCATATTCAGATAGTGACTATGGAGGTGATAAATTTGATAGGAAATCCACAACTGGTGGATGTCAGTTTCTTGGGAGCAGGTTGATATCTTGGCAATGCAAGAAACAAACAGTGGTGGCTAATTCTACAACTGAAGCTGAGTATGTGGCTGCAGCTGCTTGTTGTGGACAAGTTTTGTGGATTCAGAACCAGCTGTTGGACTATGGGTATAATTTCATGCATACCAAGATATTTGTGACAATCCGTCAATTTGTGGTCAATATTTTATTCTCAATATTTATTTGAAAATTTTATTTTATGAACTCACTTATCTTTGGGAAGAAATTTGGATTTACGTCTTGGAGTAGCATCGACTACGTCTGAACCGGAGGATTCAACGTTACGTGCTTACGTTTGCATACACCGTCTTTGGTGACAGTCCGACATTTCAGAAAAAAAATTTATCCGTGAATATTATTTTGGAGTTTTAAATTTGTGTTGGTTCATAAACTCACAAATTTACGAGAAGAGATTAGGACTTACGATTTTATTTTAACGTCCTTTACGACTAAACCGGAAACCCTAGGATTTCGTATTTACGTTTTCGAACTCCGTTTTTGATGAGACAATTTTTATTGGATTCGTTTTGTGACGGTGATTCATAATTTATAAAAACTTTTTTTCGTAAAACGACCCGAGGGCACGCAAATCGAGGAAACTAGAATCGAGGAGTACCCGTAAATAAATGAGGATGAGACAAGTGGGACACTTGTCCCACCCTCATCAAAACCGGCCACTACACTCCACCAAAGCAACTTGGTGTCAAGTTTACACTCTTGTAACTTACACTTGTCTAATTAGCTTACTTTGTAAGCTTTCCACCCACCAAAACTAGCTAAACAACTAGCAAATACCACACACATCATTTTCACCATGCAAAACCACTTCAACATCCTCTCTCCCTCTCTCATGGTGCCATCCCATATCCACCCCAAAAACACCCTTTGATCTTGATTCAACCATGAAATCCTATGTTATACTTGCATATGTTGAAGCCCTTTTGAAACCCTATTGATTGGTGGTACTTATAACATCCAAGGAGGAGTATTCATGGTGTCTTAGGGCTGATTTTCCACAAGGAGTATATGAAGATTGGTGGTCTTGAAGATGGTCTTGGTTATGCACAAGTTTCTCCATCCAAATCCATGTCAAACTCATAACCTACATCAACTTGGTGGTATAAAGATTGTCCTTCTCATCTTCTTGTTATTTTGATTATGTAAACATGTATTTTATTTCCTATTGTATATGTATATGATGATTATATGATGATAAAAATGTTATGTGGGGATTTGGTGTTGATAAACATGATTAAAAAGGTGAAAAACCATAAGAAACAAGGTTAAAATCTTGGTTTAATTTGTTGGCTGTATAAAACAGTAAAGAAACAGGTCATGGACTGATAAAATGATGAAGTATAATCCATTTACAGTAAGTACAAGATGTTATACACATGTGAGAGTTGGCCATGCAATGGAATCAAAATAATGAGTGAGATATGATCAAAACAAGTTAGGTGGTCTAATCTGAATAAGCAGTTTTGTAGGGACTGTTAAGGCATGATAAACTCAAAATGGGCAGTAGCTATAACTAAGTTAAATGTAGCACATAATATGAAGAACAAGTCACCCAAAAATGAGCTTCTAATTCATTATTTAACTCTAGATATGGTAAAAATAGTGAACATGAAGATAAAAATCAGATTTTTGGAATTAATGTTTATTATTATTATATAAGCACTCACATTTTAATGTATAAAATGTAAGTATAAAAACCCACTAACTTATAAAACTTATTTATATAAATATATAAAAGGTTAATTAGATGGATAAATTATATAAATGGTAATGAAATAATATTTATAAGTAATAAAAACTATAAACTTGATTTTTACGACTTTTTCGGCTATTGCCGTAAAATTAACGTTTTTTGCCAAATAAAACTTAGACGACCAAACCCGTCTAATGTAAAGTTTATAAAAGTCATATACTGATGTATAAGTAACTAATACAAGTAAAAACCGATAAAACTCGAACTATAAGAAATACGGACATTTACGAGCTAACTAAACATATTGGACTAATAATTGGACTTAATAAGATAAATACTTGTAAAAAGAACTTATTGGGCTTAACCCATCTGGGCTCAACATGGAAAGTTTAAATACTGATAATATAAGTACAAAATGGATTAAAACAAGTTAAATAACTTATAATAAGTTTATTGGACTTAAAACGTGTAAATAGGTAAAACTAGTAAACTAGTATAAAAGTTATCGACATATAACACTAGAATGAGTAAACGAGAATATGTAAACCCACTTGATCATCATATATAAATAATCATCATATGTATAAATAATTGTTATTTTATAAAGTCATTGGACATGAGTCTAAGACGAGTATTATTTGTCTAAGTTTCCGTGATTGAAGCACGTACCGTACGTCCGAATTGCCGATAACCCGCCTTCCCACATCAACGTGAGTTCATAGCCTCGCACTCTTTTTAAATGATTTTATAAATGTTTTATAAACCCGCGAGGGAGATAACATGTTAGTTTTATAAAATTAGGACACCATTTGTCCCGATTGCTTGTTTATTGATTTGGACCCGAATGATTGAATGACCCGATTGTATGACCTGATAAATGATTAAAGGACCCGATAGATGAAATCAAATGGATTATTAAAGTTAGGTTATGTCACTAAAAGTCCCATTAGCATGAATTGTGAACTACCGGGATTTGGTAGACGCTTATGCACTTAATAGTACTATTTGGGGACGATCACCCCAGTTCGCGCCTTGACGGTTAATCCCCGTCGTGCCACATTGATTGGTAAGCGAATTTATGTATGAGAAGATTTCCATAGCGTGACCTTTGTGACGACACGCTACTTTAGATGGGCAAAATTGGTATCAGGTTAGCTACCCGTTTTGGTTTAGTAAGGTAACAATGTCATGCGGCTTATATGTAGAAATGTAAATCTATGCTTATGTTTTTAGAGAGAAAAAGAGATAGAAAGATGGTGGATTTCACACTTAGAGAGAGAAAGTTAAAAAGCACTATGTGTAAATTATGAAACCACACCACCCTCTCCATCAAAGGAGAGGGTTTATATACCCAAGCCTTGTAATGGGCTTGGGCTTACACGTTTGGGCCGGCCTACACATGTTGTAGGCTAGGCTTGAACTTGTTTGTTAAGTAACGATGTCTAGACTACGAGTTACTACTTAGTATATTGTCGGAGTGACCGAATCTTCCTAAATACGTAAAAACGTATTTCTAACAATCTCCCCCTAAGGGAGGTCACTCCAAACAAGGGCGTTACCCGTGTTACAATAATGAAATAAACCTAGCATACTATGCTTGTCTTGAGCTCGTAGTCTTCGTCTTTCTTTTCTTTTTCTTTTCAGGTGAACATGCTGATGTGATCTTTGATATCAATCTTGAGTATTAATCTCTTGCCTTGATCTCGTGCATCCATCACTTGTGATCTTCGCCTCTTCGTGACCTCACGTCCCACATACTTATACCTTTTGTAATTCTTGAAAGCTTCAGAGTTCGATACAGCGGAAGACTTAACTTTTAGGCTTTCTTGAATTAAGTGAGATATTAAGTAAATAAAGTATAAGCATGCGGGGACGACTTCTTCTTGGATCCCGCAACGCCACCGTCTTCAAATTCCGCAACATAAGTGGACACGAACGAAATGGCTTTGAACATTTCATTCTAATTCGGTAGCATTTTACCTCCGGTCGGTGAAGACCGTTGGACGATATTAGATATCGTACCCGTGACGGATAGTTTCAATTAAGTAACTTCCTGACAGGATTTCGCGGGTAAACCCATTCTCTTTATTCGACCGTCCAAAGCTGACTGCGAACATAAAGAGTGAATCATTTGGATAAAATTATCCGCATGATTTGAAGCTGTCAATTCATGTTCCTGGAACAAGTGAAATTCAATTAAGAACCACACCATCGTTGCTTTCCAGTTGTCACGAGCTTGATTCGTATAGAATCTTGCAAGTTACCTACCAAGTGCTGTTTGAGGTTAACACTAGAAGGATTTCCACTCATCACTGTGAACACTAAGGTATCACTCTGAGTGTTCTGGCAAGATCACTAAGATATTGCGTAGAGGCCTGGAACGTGTTTAAATTCAGTTAAGAATTAAACAGCTGTTGCTTTCCAGTTATCACAAGTTTGATTCATAAAGAATCGCGCAAGTCACCTACCATGAGCTTTTTGATATTCGCTCAAGAAGGATTTCCATCTTCATTGTAAATACTTTCGTATTACTCGGATGTTCAGGCAAGATCATGAAGATTTTGCATAGGACTCTTAAGATCTTACTTTTCACAGTGTGTGAAGAAGCAAGGAATTATGAAAGTGTGTCCTAATGAGATATTTGATGATCTCAAATGGCTCTAGACTCGATCGTGCATTTTGGATTTTAGTGATCGGAGGCTGGAGAGGAGTGCCACCTTTTCAATACCAATTTATTCGGAGTGAATAAATCAATAGGTAATGTGTTGTCTCCGTGTGATTAAAACAAATACCTTTTGAGAGATATCTGAGTTAGCTGGGATGGGTTGTGCATTGCAGCACTGGGTCCATGATGTCTATCTTCAATATCGAGAATCATTAAAATGATCTCAATAGCATATGTGTTGACCCGGTTTCTGCCTAAAGTTGTAAGGAGGGCTTCTTTCTTTACACCCTTTATCTTTACAATTCTTTTTCATTCTTCAACCCCTTCAATACTTACCAATACGTCATAACTAGCACCTTGTTGTGATTGTTCCAGTGCTAACTTAAGTACTTGGTCGGTATTCAGCTACGTTCACAATCTTTCTCCACCTTTCCTAAGGACTACTATTTCTAGCTATGGAATGTCCTTGGGAAGATTCCTCCGGTTCTGGAAGAATCAATGGACTTAACCTATCCTACCATCCTTATGTCACCACAATCTTCATCGTCGTGAAATAAATGGGTTTTGGGTAAGTATATGTCACCATGAAAATCCATTTTGATATAGCAAATCCATTTTGCTCCCCCTTAACATATGCCGCGATATTCGAAAACATTTCGCACATGTCGGGATGAGCCAACACATTAAGTCAAACCATTTGTGATAATATCCCATATTAAATCACATTTTCTCCCCCATATTAAAAATATTAACCCAATCGATGTTTTTAATATCAATTGATTTAATAAAGTTTTAACAAAGGTTTTGGGAAGAAAAATGCAAGTCCGTTTTATCTTCATGATATCAAATGTGTGAGATATGATATCAATTTGTAGCATGATCACATATTCACCATATTAAAAAGAATTGACAAGGTTGGACCTGATTGATGAGAACATCATATGATAAGATCAAATGGTTCTTGTCAGCATATGTTGGTCGCCTCGTCACGTCTGAAGTCATCTCTTGACACCACATGTACGATTGGTATTGTTGTCTTGACACCAACTTGTGAACTTGGCACGTTCGGCATCGAAGATTCTGAATGCTTGACAATTGCTCCCCCTCAATTGTTGACCCGTGTTCTATTGAAAGAGCTGTAGTCGTCGGTTGAGTAGTCGCATCGTCGAGTATGTAGATACCAATTGTAGAATGCTATGGTTGTAGAGATGATAGCTACATAAAAAAAAGACTTCTCTTGTTTTAACAAATAAATGCACTGAAACGTACATAGATTTGTGTTAGACCAAGTTATAAAGTAAACTTGATCCCTTACAAGGTTTTAAAGTAAACCTTGCCCGAGAAAATTAATTCCCGTTGTGAGCCAAAGCTTTCATAAGAAATACTTGACTTTAATATGAAAACCGGGTTGTAGTATGAAATAACTACAAGCCATTTAGGCATGTTTTATGAAATATTTACAACTTTTGTACGAACTCTATTTATGGCGCCGTGTCGATATTAATCAACATTTTTAAGGCCGTAAATATTATCGTACCAAAAGACATGCATTTGAAAAATAAAGTAAAAATATTTTTGGATTTTTCTAGATTTTTCAATTTTTATGGTTTTTATATGGTTTTATATTTTTGTATTTTGCTTTTGTGGATAAAAATATAAACAATATATACAGATGATCACCAAGGATACGGAGAATAGTTTTACCAAGACTATTCTTTCGCTTCATCTGCTAGTTCCTTTAGAGTCTCAGGCGAGAAGGTTCTCATTCCTAGCTTGTCGGCCAAAAATTCAATTCGAGCGCGATCTAAAGCCTTCGTGAAAATATCCGCCAATTGATACTCAGATCGGACAAAGTAAAGCTCGATTACTCCATTTTCCACTTGCTCCTTGATGAAGTGGTAGCGAATGTCAATATGCTTCGACCGGGAGAATTGAACGTTGTTGCAGCATAAGGCAATTGCACTCTTGTTGTCACAGTACATCGGAATCTTGTTGAAACCTAGACCATAGTCGGTTAATTGCGATCTCATCCAAAGAATTTAAGCACAGCAACCGGACATAGCTATGTATTCTACTTCCATACTTGAAATTGCAGCGCTTTTCTGCCTTTTCGATGCCCAACTGATTAGTCGATCTCTTAATAGTTGCAAAGTTCCACTCGTGCTACGCCTTGTATCTTGACAACCCGCATGATCCGCATCTGCATATGCCATTAGTGCAATAGCAGAGTCCTTCGAATACCAAAGTCCCCGATTAATGGTTCCTTTAAGATATCGAAAGATCCTTTTAACAGTAGCTAAGTGTAACTCAGTAGGCCTAGTTTGATACCTGGCACACATACATATAGCAAACTGAAGATCAGGTCGACTGGCTGTGATATACAGAAGAGTACCGATCATTCCACGATAAAGTGTCGGATCAACGACAACTCCATGTGGATCTGCATCAAGCTTAGATTTCTCCACCATTGGAGTGTCCACGGGGTCGCAAGATTCCATCTTATATTTCTTAAGCGATTCAAGGGCATATTTGGATTGATTAATAAAGATGCCTCTGGGACTCTGAGATATCTGAAGACCTAAGAAGAATGATACCTTGCCCATCATTGACATCTTAAACTTGGAAGACATGAGTGTCCCAAACTCATCCGATAAGGTTTGGGTCGAGGCTGCAAATATAATATCATCAACATATATTTGTACCATAATCATATCTTTACCTCGTTTCTGAATGAACAGCGTGGGATCCACCTTGCCTTTTGCGAAGCCTTGAGTAATGAGGAATTGTGACAATAGATCATACCATGCGCGTGGAGCTTGCTTCAACCCATAGAGAGCCTTCTTAAGCTTGTACACATGATTAGGATAATTAGGATTCACAAAACCATCTGGCTGTTGAACATAGACTTCTTCCTTGTTCACCATTAAGAAATGCCGTCTTCACATCCATCTGATAGACGATCATATTCATATGGGCTACATAAGCGAGGAATAGTCTAATAGCTTCCAAACAGGCAACAGGTGCAAAGGATTCCATAAAGTCGACGCCCAATAATTGCTTGTATCCACGAGCTACTAGTCGAGCTTTGTTTTTCAATATTCCGCCTAACTCATCGAGTTTCACCTTGTAAACCCATTTCAAAGTGAGTAACTTCACTTGATCCGGGCATGGGACAAGTTCCCATACTTCAAGACGTATAAACTCATTAAGTTCTTCTTGCATAGCTTCTATCCAACAGGATTGAGTAAAAGCTTCTTTCCATGTCTTAGGTTCAACTTCAGTGAGAAAAGCATCAAAGTGACAAAACATTGCACTTTCTTGTAACTGACTTCGTGTGGATACCGGACGATTAGGGTCACCAATAATAGAATCTATAGGATGATCCTTTGTCCACTTGCTGTCATGTTCACGAATTCGTGGATTGGAGTAAACTGTAGAAGGAGCTTCTTCTGAGGTGGACGACCCGGCTTGATTAGGGTCGGGAATAGGTACACCAAAGAATGGAAGTTCACGCATTTGAGCGAATTCCAAATCGTGATCATCATCATCCTCTTCATCATCAATAGGCATGACATGGGTAGTTGAAACATGTGTTGGTTGAGAATTATTTGTTGACGGTATATCTTGACCATTAGGTGCAGATGTATCTGATTGTGCAACGGTTGCTGGAGCGACAACTTCGGTTACCAGAGCTATTACCTCAGGTTCTGGAGCAACAATGGTTGGAGGAGTAAAGAATTCATCAAAGAACGGTTGAATCAACGTATCCCATTCATTCCTAGTAGGTGGTGTAAATGATGATGAAGTAGGGTTATTTGGGACAAGACCAGAACTAATGTTACTGGGTCCCATTTCATGAAGTGCGGGTTCAGAGCTGCTTTGCTTAGAGCCATTGCTGTCAGCTCATCAAAATCAACATTCATAGTTTCAATGATCTTGCGAGAGTTACGGTTGTAGATTCGGTATGCCTTCTTTGCGGGTGCGTAACCAATGAAAATACCAATGTCAGCCTTTGGTTGAAGTTTTCCCAAATTGTCACCATCATTATTTGGATAGCAAAGAGAACCAAATACATGAAGATATGATAAATCTGGCACTTCTCCATGGAGAAGCTCATAAGGTGTTTTACCATGGCGTTTACGAATTAGTGACCGGTTTTAGGTGTACACTGTTGTAGATACTGCTTCTGCCAATAAGAACAATGGAGCCTTTACGTAAATTAACATCGTTCGAGTAGCTTCCATAAGTGTGCGATTTCGCCTTTCAACGACACCGTTTTGTTGTGGAGTGCGAGCAACGGATGTTTCATGAGATATTCCAACTTCTTCATAATAATCACGCAAGATTTGATTCACAAATTTGGTTCCATTATCTGTACGAATGCGTCGGACAGTAGTGTTGAGACGCACTTGAATCATCTTGAGAGATCCGATGATGAATTTAGGTGCCTCATTTTTTGCTTTAAGAAATTTCACCCATGTAAACCGAGAGTAATCATCGACAATGACGAGGATGTACTTTTTGCCACTAAGACTTTCAACACGCATTGGCCCACAAAGATCCATATGCAACAGATAAAGTTTCTCTTGGTTGGTGTCTTCCGTCTTGGGTTTGTAAGATTTCTTAGTGCTTTTCCCCATTGTACACGCGGAACACAAATGATCCTTGTGAAATGATAGTTTAGGAAGACCACGAACAAGTTCGTTTTTCGCCAAATGATTGATAGCGTCAAAGTTAAGATGAGATAACCGTCGATGCCATAACCATGACTTAGTCTTCGATGCTTTGGAGAGAAGACATACGGGAGAAGCGGCCATCATGTCTTGTAGAGACAAAGTATACAAATTATTCCCTCGAGTACCTTTCAATAAATCAACCCCTTCCAAATTACGAATGAAGCAGGTATGCTCTCGAAAAGCAACTTCTAGGTTTGCATCACAAAATTGTCCCACAGAAAATAAGTTGTGACCGAGACCTTCCACATAATACACTCTTGAAATGATAACATTCCCAATATGATATTCACCATAACCCATTATCTTGGCAATATGATCATTTCCAAATCTAACCGTACCAAGAAACTTGCTGACAAAATTTCTGAGCTGAGAGCGATCTCCGGTCATATGCTTGGAGCAACCAGAGTCCAAATACCAGAGAATAATTTGGACCACCTGTGTTCAATCAAAACAGTAGACAATGCATTGGAAACTATTGGTTCCGGAGTGTTAGCAGATACAGATATGTTATTATCAGAATTGCTAACATTTTTGTTATCCTTAGATTTCCTGCATTTTCTAATGTGAGTTTTAGCATTTACAGGTTTTACTGTTCCAATTTTATGAGGTTTTGGAGTATTAGCGGGCACTACAGTGGGAGTAGACCTATTTAAAGGGCACTTTGTTCCTACAGTAGTGTTGGTGTTCCTAGTTAAAGGACACGCTTGTGTTTTGGTAGCCTTGGTACTCCTAGTTAAAGGGCACGCTTTCTTCGCTTTTGCTGGGAGTGATCCTAGTCAAAGGGCACGTATTTCCTACTATAGTGAAAGTTCTACCAGTGGGGCGCCACATCCAACCAACTTGGGTTAACACTTTCCCATTCGGTTTCCATTCTAATCCATTTTTCCGGGCATATATCTCATTCACATGGTCAATAAGGCAAGAATCATGACGACTAGAAAACATACATTCATTACAATTCCAACATTTTAAATTAGAATTCACACTAGGCTTAGAACGCTGCACAACCGCAGAGCCTTTAAGTTTAGCTACATGATTCTTTTTATTCAAAACAGAAATAACATTCCTAGGATGGGCTTCTACTTTCTTCTTCACTTGACTACTAGATGGGGGCAAGATCCTATCATTCTTCTTGTTTCTTTTAAGCTTAGATCTTTGAGCCTTAGTAGTGGTGCTTACTCCTGTAGAAGGCAACACGGGAATATTAGAAGCTGGTTTTGATTCCGCCTTATCTTTAGTGACCAAAGTTTGAGATGGTTTAGTCTTAGGGCCCTTGTTAAGTGGTGTAACGGAAATAAGGGTTCTTTTGATTGCACTAGAGGACGATGCTGAGATAGTGGCTGCGTCATCCACAACATTCTTACCTTTTAGAGTACGAAGTGTTTCCTTTAACTCAGCCAAGACCAGGTTTTTATCACAAATTTGTTCCCTCAAATCAAATATTTCCACCGACTTTCGATTCAATTGTTCAATCAACGATTGATTCTGTGCAGTGGTATCAACACTTGCGGACTGTACTGAATCGAAGAGTCGTGTATTTTTCTGTTTTAAGTTATCAACTTTGGACAAAATTTTGGAAACTTGATTGTCTAGATCAAGTCTAAAATTCTCAGCGGCCTCAAGTACGTTCACATAGTGAAGCTCCTTAGATTTCTCTATGTCTATCGGCAAAGATTTAGCAACTTTGTCACTTGGCTGACGTTGTTTTGATTGTAAATTCAATCGAAAATTCTTTTCAAAATTTGCATCATCGATATTAACACCTTCGAATGACGTTTTAAAGATTTTTGAATAAATTGTTGCTTGCATTCAAGCGAAATACAATGTGTTTGAATCTCATCAAAACGTTTTGAAAGCGATGAATATGAATCTTGAAGCTTTAAAATTCAGCGTCAGATTCGTGACAAGTACTATCTACCACAGTATCCACAGATTCAACATTATGCACAATAGAATCATTATCAACACTTGTATTCACACAGACAGAAACTATATCATGAGACATCACTTGATTCAGAAGCAGATCATTATGGCGTGAAACCCGTTCTATTTCAAGTAAAGTGTTTTCATAAGCATCTTCCATTTCATTGAAAACACGTCTAACTTCTTCTATTTCCAAAAACAAATCTTGATCAATATTACGAAGACAAGCTTTAACATTGTTTACAAACGGAACAATTTCATCTCGAAACGCAGCTCTAGTGTGCTCAAAGTTCCATTCACCTTCCGTTATGGCCGTGGCCGTCGTACGTTCCAAAATGACCTTGTCAAAATCGGCTAAGTGTTGGTGAACCGTATTTAAGTTAACGGACGCCTTACTTACCGGTGGAAGTAACTTCGTTAAATCCTTTTTGACGAGTGTAGGAGACGTACTAGGAAGGTTTTCATTTGACAAACTTTGGGGCACAAGAACTGTTAATTCTGCTAATTCCTTTTGTAAGCGAATGCGTGTCTTTTTCGAAAATTAATCTTTGTTATGTTGATCATAATCAAATTTATGGAATTTTGAAAGCATTTTAGAATGAGTTTCATCCCCAAGTGATTGTGTCTCCTCAGTACTACAAACAAAAGGTGCTTCTTTCGATTTTCCAATTATGGTCATATCATAAAGACCGGGAATATATTCCTGAGCTTGTTTTGCATAACCGGGATTAGGTGGTAAATCTTGAAGACGCTTAAGTTCAAATTCTTTAAATGATTTAGTTAAAAGATGAACCTTTTCCGTGGACGCGTATTGTTTTAAAAGCTGTTGTTCTTTGAATTTAAGAAGTTTGGTAGCATTAATTTCCGATTCAACCTTTTTAGACTCGAGAGTTTCGAAATCCATTTTAAGTTTCTGAAAATCATTGTCAACCGACTCTTTTTCTTTTAATTCATTGGAAAGATTAGCTTTTAATAATTCTATTTCTTTCAAGTGTTCAATCTTTTCAAAACGAAATTGGTCAAATTCAGAACATGTTATTTTCTCTTCTTGAGGGACCATTTCAAAAGTTTTGATCTTTTCTTTATGCAACTCAAGCTCAGTAGTTAAGGTGGAATTGGTATCTACGGATTGTCTGAGGGCCATATGCATTTGATCAATTATATGTTTAGGCACCATGACCAAATCATGTTGAGCATGAGATACCATACCCGTCGTAGCATTTGGTTGAGGTTCACTCAAATGTGTAGGATTGGGTACCACATCATTTGAGTTATTAGTTCCCGAATGCTGTTCGAGGTTGTCATTTTCATGCCCAACTTGATGTTGGTTATCATCAATATTATTAGATGTCGTTGGTACCTCACTGATGACATCAGAACCGTAGTGAGAGAGAATAGCAACGAGAGCAGCTTGGGAAGAGTGAATGTCATCACAATCCGAATCGTATGCATCAAGATCATCCGCTTGATAAGCTGCATTTGAAGTGGAAACAACTGCAATGCCTTCAGTATCTGCTGCCCCTGGGTCTGCTAGAAATGCTAACTCCTCTGAATCCAAAATCTTCCCCTTAGACTGAGCATCAACCAAATACATCTTCTCACGAAGCCATGCATCATCCCTTCTCCTTTTCGGTTGAGTGCATTCCCTAGCCATATGACCTTGTCCTCGGCAATTGTAGCAAGTCACAACCTTCTTAGGACCAATAGGACTCCCATTTCCACTAGCTTGAGAATTCACAGCTTGATTGTTCCCAGTCCTTGTAGGAGGTCCATATGAATTTTGCCTTCCTTGAATAGGTTGCACCGTCACTTGACCATCTTGAACAGTGGCTTGTTGTCGAGGATTGGATGAGGTGCGGAGCTGATTGTTTGTTGGTGGGAATCCTCTAGTTGCAACAAGTTTTGACAAGTAGGCGGTGAGATGGTTTAGAACATCAGCTGGCGTATCATTTGGAGTAAAGACCGGTGCTTGGATTGGTGGAAGTTCATTAGAGTAAAAAGCTTGTGCTGGTTGTGCTTCTATTGGAAAATATCCTTGTTGAGGAGTATATCCCAATGGAGAAGTGTTGGCTTGTGATGGTGATGTTTGATATGATGGTTGCTGTTGAAAAGATTGTTGATGAACACTTTGTTGATATTCTTGCTGTGGCATCATTGGTGGTTGATAAGATGGTTGTTGTGGTTGCTGATAGATGTGTGGTGGTGGCTGCTGCAAGTATGATGGTTGTTGATAAGTATAAGCCATGTTTTGTTAAGAAGCATACATAGCAAGTGGATCATGAACTTGAGGTGTAGACAACCGAGCCTCGATCACATGGCATTCGTGTTGTTGAAGAAAAGCTTGAAGTTGATCCACATTGGTGTTATGCAAGTCCTTAGCCAATTTAACATCCGTCGCGTATTTTTTCCATTCTGGAGGAAGAGTGTTCAAATACTTGGTGTTCAATTGAAAGGTAGGGATTGTCATGCCATAGATATTAAGCTCATTCAACAATAGGGTAAATCTCAGATAGTAATCATTGAGAGTCTCCCCTGGCACATAGGCAAACTTATCAAAAGTATCATAAAGCTTACACTCTCGTTCTTGTTTAGTTAACGAGGTGCCTTGCATGAGAACACGAATTCTATCCCATAACTCTTTGGCAACTTTATGTTTGCTGACGAGTTTGTAGACATCTGGAGGAAGGGCTTGGAGAATGATGTTTGTAGCATACTTATCACATTTATCTTGAATCTTCATATCTCCAGTCAACTCACCCGTTGTGCGAGGACGAGTGGTCGTACCTTCCGTCACTGTACCATAATCTAATGGTCCATTGAGCACAAATGCCCAAATTAGATGTCCATTCTCCTTGTTCAACATATAGAGTTCCATACGGGAAGCCCATTCCTCATACATAGTCTTCACCAACATTGGTGGACGATTATCCGTACCCGAGAGGATGGACTTGTCCGTAAGAGATGTGTACTCCATTTCAATAAGTTAAGATTTACAAAGTTGACCGAACAATGAAATAAGGTTAAGTATTTTTGTGTTGTTGTGAGTTAAAATCGAGAAACAATGTTAAAATCCCCTAAAATATGTTCTCGATAAACCAAAAATTCCAAGTCAAAATGAATGTTGATCGGAATGTCAGATCGGAATACCAGATCGGAATCTCATATCGGAATGTCCAGATCGTAATGTAACCCTGTCGGAATGATGATGGTATCGGAATGCCTAGATCGCAATGCAGAGCGGTCGAAATGTTCAGATCGCAAAGAACTATCGTAATACTAAAATCGCAAAACCTATCGGAATACTCAGATCGCAATGCTCAGATTGCAAAGTAGCTGACAAAATTCGAGCAGAGTAACGACTTAAAATACTTCCTTATACCCGTCGGAATCCCAGATCGCAAAGTACGATCGGAATGTCCAGATCGGAATAAGTAAGAAAATCCAACTATCGCAATGTAGAACGAAACCCTTTCCGATGGTAAGGTTATTGCGATGGAACCCCACGTACAAATTGTACTTTCCGATGGATGTTTCTGCTAGAATTTCGGAATGAAGAACACAACCTTTTTTGCACTTTTGATCCAAGAAAACTGATGTTTCAATAAAAACCAAGATACCAAGGACACGTTTAAGCACAAATCCCTATGTTACACTACTTAATACTACGATCAAACCAAAAAATTTTGAAGATTTCGGCAAAAACCAACTTGTACTCTACGAATTGTTAAGAAGACAATACTCAACACAAAAACAAACCTATATTTCATCCCAAGCTCTTGATACCATTTGTAGAAATGTAAATCTATGCTTATGTTTTTAGAGAGAGAAAGAGATAGAAAGATGGTGGATTTCACACTTAGAGAGAGAGAGTTAAAAAGCACTATGTGTAAATTATGAAACCACACCACCCTCTCCATCAAAGGAGAGGGTTTATATACCCAAGCCTTGTAATGGGCTTGGGCTTACACGTTTGGGCCGGCCTACACATGTTGTAGGCTAGGCTTGATCTTGTTTGTTAAGTAACGATGTCTAGACTACGAGCTACTACTTAGTATATTGTCGGAGTGATCGAATCTTCCTAAATACGTAAAAACGTATTTCTAATATTATAATAATCCAAAAACTAACGAAATACTACTAGGCGCTCCGAATTACGATGTATTGCCTGACTAGCAATACTGGGTCATACTATTGATATTATGTTCGTGTTTTGGTTTTCATAACCATATTCATATAACGGTTTTTATTTAACTTTATACAACGTCGTAAGACGTATTGTACGATGTTTTTACGACATTGGCTCGTATAATGATTTTAAGGCAAATACCTATATTATGATTTTGATAAAGATTTGTATAAAATGACTTTGGCTATTTTATGGCCTATTAAAATGATTTGTACAAAATGATTTTCAGTAATAATTTTATACTGATATTATATTGATGGAATTTATTAAACTCTATGAATTCACTCGGCGTTATCCCTGACCTTTTCTTTTAACATGTTTTATCTCAGGTACTTGAAGGTAATTCTCGGGAAGACAACAAGAATTCATGGCCCGCACCTAAATACTTATTTCCATTCAAATGCTTTGTAAAACCTGTATTAAATATAATGACTTGGGACCGATGTAACTTTGATATTTATGAATGGAAATGCTTTATTATTAAACGACGCGATTTTTATGCGTTGTCTATGATGTGAGTAATGTGCTATCCCGTAACACCAACTAGTCTTCCGCTGTATTGAGTTGTATAAATTTGGGGGTGTTACAGTTTGGTACCAGAGCTCGCGTTATAGAGAACGAAAGATTTTTAAAAAACGAAGGTTTTGAATAAAACTTTTCAAAATCTTTTAACTAAAAACATTTTTCTAAAAATGTCTAAAAAATCTTTTGACTATAACGGTGCCGAAGAATTCCCGAGTTACCGACAAGGCCAAGACTGAGAAGTGTTATTTTAATATATATATAACTTGGATTATATATATATATATATGATGTAATTTTATTACATGATTGTTTGATGATTATTTTGATATTTATACGAGGTATTTATACGAAGTAGATTGTCACAATATACCCTAAATCCCCTAGTAAATTAATCGAAGCTATTCTCGTAGGAATTCTAGCTATCCTAGATCTAAAACCAAGTTGTGGATATTTATGATCCCAACAAATGGTTGATATTCGTAGAAATATAGATATTAGTTGATTGCGATATTGAAGAAGAATTGGCGAGATTAAATCCGATATCGATGTCATGACGATCTTTCCTTATAGAGTGGAGTTTGACAAAACGTTACCACCTAGAAAGATGTCATATGATTCGTTGTCATCCAATTCTTAAATTGAAATCGAAAGGGTGAATGTTGCACTTGAGGCTGTCATTGGAACCATTACCCAAAAGCCTCATGCCACTAGTACCTTTCCGAGAAGTCTAGTTGAATGATCAAGTCATTTCATACTAGTGGCCCATTTAATAATTGTTGTTGTAAGAGCTATAGGATTGAAATTAAGTATTGATCATATTGAGCTTTCATTGCCTTTACAAGGCCTAAGAATAAAGATGAAAGTATTGGAAAATGAGGTAGGATATCAAATTGACTATAAAAGTGGTTGAAACTTGAATAAATTAAAATTTAACCTGTATGGAATATGAGATTGATAAGAGGAAGTCGTTAAGTTCTTTGATTGAATTATGAGGTTTTAAATGATTGTAGGTTCGTGTTAAGTGTTGTTCCTAGGCCACTGTCCACTAACGAGGATGCCCAGTGTCCAAGAAATAAATTGAAGAAATCTTCTTCCGAATTGAGACCGATGGATCTTCTGGGACATGTGGAACACCTAATAACTCTTGTAGATTAGTATTCATTGTGGTATCTTTTAAAAATAATCCCTAACTTAACTGTGACATCAGTTGGTAGGATGAGTTCTGAGAATTGTATGACATAGTGACACGTAATGTGTTACGGTACAATTTTGACTTGTTTGTGATTAATGAAAAAGACTACCTTTGATTGCTAAATTCTACATGTATCGATGTTATCTATCTTTTATTGCTTCTTTCTAATGTTCGCATTAGTGATGCAACCATTGAGCAAGTACTCATCTTGAATCAAGTTACGTTGTGGATTATTCTTCCTGAGTGCCATCGAGGTCATGAACCTCATGATTATTTGGCTAAGCTCATTTCCTATCATATCATAGTTAGTTCTTGGTGAACAACTTTCCATCACTCTTTTACAGATCACTAATTGTTTTTATAAGTTAAAACAGTATCCCTTGAGAAAAATTGAATTTTCATCACAATAAGGATTATTCAAAGTGAGATTTAAAAGTGATTGATATCAAAATGAAGCTGTTTATGAAACACTTTGGAAAACTTAACTGTTTTCATAACAAAGAAAATCTTTGTAAATTTATTCTTGATTCTTATCTAAGAATTAAGCATGAAAATGATTTTACTATAAACATGGATGATAAAATATTGACGAACTGAGTACTGCATCGTTAATCTTGAAATTGTATATAGTTGCGCGCCTACATACAATTTGGAATGGACCATGCAAGGCTGACTAGTAGTCACCATAAAACTGATTAATAAACACTACATTCTCTTTAAAAGGTTGTGGAAGATTAAATTTTAATGAGATATGCAAGAAGTGAAAAATAAGGACATAATGTTAGGGACACCTACATATATGCCTGTAACACCTATTCTTCTGAGTCGAATTTACTCATCTGTGGAATTTGCCTTATTTGACAATTGATATTCCGTTCTTGTCCAATTCTCCCGTAGTGAGATTCTTAGGAAAAGTATTTGATTATCGAGTGTTGATACCCGACTGGATGTATCGACGTTCCTATCATTTCTTTTGATTTGATTTCATTTGAATGACCTGGGTAACGATCCGAGGAGCTTTCGAATGCGTATTCAAATTATGAAAACATGGAATATATTCATATTCGTTAAATGTTTTCGTCTGTATCTGATTTGAAATTCTCTCGCATAGATTATGCGTTGACCTTACTCTTTTAATAGTAATTGTGTATCCTGATATCCTTGATTTATGAAGAATTATGAGTTATTATTAGTCTTTTGAGAAGTTCACATCTTATCGACAGCAATAAAACTGAAAAAGTTGATAATGCCGGTAGAATGGATTGATTGATTATGACATGACGATATTGTCTTAATTGATGGGAACTCGAGTAGAATTCCCTAAAAGATAAGATGTTGATTATCAAAAGTGATCTAAATAATTCGTGATGGATGACCATATCCTGCATTTAGACTTAAAAAGTATACCATGAATGATTGTGAACTAGTTATAGATATTGTAATCTAGAAGAACCTAATATGAATGTATTAAAAGATAATGCTGTTATTTGAAACTTTAGGAGGTATTGTTGATGAATTACCTAGACTTTCGCCATTAAGGCAAGTTGAAATTGGTATTGATTATATTTCCGGTGCTGCACTTGTGGCTTGTGCACTATACGTCAGCACCATCTGAATTTAAGGAAATACCGTACAACTGAGAGAGTTGTCGGAGAAAGATTTTATTCTACCAAGCCTGTCATCATGAAGAGCTATGGTGTTATCATTCCTTATATTTATAGACTACTGTGAACTGAGTAAATTGACAATCGAAAACGATATCCATAACTCGAAATGGAAGACTTGTTCGATCATTTACAAGGTTTTTGATCCATGGCATGGTTATCATCAATTTCGCATCTGCGAAAAAGATTATGTATTCCAATCACTACATCCGGTACTTGTAATGAACATTATGAGTTTCACGTGATGTCGTTTGGATTGACCAATGCACATGTAGCATTCATAAATTTGGTGAATCACGTGTGTAGGCTGTAAATTGATAAATTCATGCTTGCGATCATTAAGGACCATTTGTTTGTTTATAAGAATAAGAATGAGTTAATAATTATTTATAGACTGCCTTAAATTGGCCGAACAACTAAAACTTGTACCTTGAATATTTAAACATAAGACTTAAGACTTAATCATTTACATGATTTAACCGTGTGATTAATAGATAATGGAATATAAAGTGACTCTTTAAAATTTAGAAGTCATTTAAGACTTTGAGTTATACTAAAAAAATGGAGAAATGTTTTGACAAATGTTTTATCAAAAGAATATTTAAGGAATCATTCCCTTATAACCAAAATATTTAACTAAACTTCTGTTTAGGGGTAAATGTTTGTGTATAACTTAAGACAACTTAAGAAGGATTGAGTAAAACCATTTAAAACATGATTTGAAATCTGAAACGAAAATTTTTGCTTTTCAAACTAAGAAAACTTTGACCAAAGTATAAACAAAGGTTTTTCGAACATTTACGAATTTTATTAAATATTTTCGATAAATCAACAAAAATCTTGTAAATTAAAATTTATTTTGAACATTTTATATAATTGGTTGAACTAAGAAATTAATTTTTTTTTTACGTTTACGTTTCATAAAAATTTATTAATTAATTGTAATAATTATCGACGCTTTAGACGCCGGATTGAGAAAACTGATAAAAAAATGATAGATGAGACGAAACTGAAACATAGAAAGAATATCTGAGTGAATTGTGGACATGATAATTATATCATCATGAGAAGTGAATGTAGATACTGACACATAATATAGAAAAGATATGAAGAAAGAATTTTGAATAAATACGGTTAGGATATTTATTTCATCAGGAAAGCGAACATAATTACTTACACATTATGTATAAAAGATAAGGAATCAATTACGATGTATTTCTTAATAATGAAGGTGCAAACTAAATTGCCGAATGATATAAAAATAAACAATGCTTATTAGAAGAATAACATAGATAATAAAAGGGGTTCGCGGCTAATGTGAACCATTAGAATTATGAAGCCGATGGCGTTAAATGTATAAAAGACCACATGTGATTGCCTAAATATGGAGATTGTAAGATATAGTTATGTTGGAATTTGTAAGTATAAGTATTCTATTTATGTCATTTATGACTAAAAGTATCTTTGTCTGAAGAAGTTGTACTAATGGCAAATTATGAAGGCAGACATCGCCTCATACATTAGTAAACGTCTAGCTATTGCAAAGGTAATCATCCGAATTTTTGGGTCATCATCGACAGACTGACCAAATCTGCTAATATCATTCTCGTTAGTGATAAATGCAAAAAGAGTTATGTAAACATAGTGTGCTTGTATCAAACATCTTTATCAAGATCCTCGCTTCGCATCGAATTTCTAGAGATTTGCTCAGAAATCATTGAGAACGAACCTTGATAAGAGTACTGTTTACCACCCCAAATCGAAGGGACGAGGTAAAGTAACGATACAAAGTAATATAAGTGCTGTTTTATGTTTGAATGATTGACATTTGGTAATAGACCGTATAATCGTTTTCCTTTGGAGAGATTATCCTTGATAACTATCGTATTAGGATCGAGATCTAATCTTGTTAGGATCTAGATATTAGAGCATCTGTAAGCAAGAGTTGAGATGGAGACATCCGACATACACCCATAGTGAGTTAGACATGTATTTTAGGTTTAAGGTTTCCTATGATGGCGAACCTAACCTTACAAAATACGCGACCCACGAGACCTGAAATGATTGTTGAAATTAGGATCTAATTATTGACTGCCGGTAGTGGGCAAGAGGATATGTGAATATGAAAAGTAGATCTTGAAGTGCCAAATGGGTAGCGAAGTTATGCCACTATTTTTAACCTTGGAAAAATGAATTCATGATCTGACAAATCATGGGATATAAGTCCCCGTTGTATGGGACCGTTGAGATGATGTAAAAGTTGGGATTGAAAGGCATATAAGCTGGATCTACCCTAGGACTTCAAAGACTGCGTGAATTATGTTTCGTAAATTGAACTTGATGGAATATCTATCAAGTGAAAATCTGATTGTTCTTAGTAAAGCTTAGATCGGCGAAAAGTTGCATTCATCAGAAACCCGTGAACATCATGGATAGAGAAAGTAAGTCAACATTTAGCCTGATCTTATTCCCGTAGTTATGTTTGATGAAACTCGTGTATTATAATGGATTACACTTGTGAGAAAAGACCGAATGTGGAGGAAATACCCACATGGCTTTAACTCTATAAGAAGCGAGTAGTAAGGTAAGATGATCTTTGAGGACAAAGATCTTGTTTAGGGGTAAATGCTGTGACAATCCGTCAATTTGTGGTCAATATTTTATTCTCAATATTTATTTGAAAATATTATTTTATGAACTCACTTATCTTTGGGAAGAAATTTGGATTTACGTCTTGGAGTAGCATCGACTACGTCTAAACCGGAGGATTCAACGTTATGTGCTTACGTTTGCATACACTGTCTTTGGTGACAGTCCGACATTTCAGAAAATAAATTTATCCGTGAATATTATTTTGGAGTTTTAAATTTGTGTTGGTTCATAAACTCACAAATTTACGAGAAGAGATTAGGACTTACGATTTTATGTTAACGTCCTTTACGACTAAACCGGAAACCCTAGGATTTCGTATTTACGTTTTCGAACTCCGTTTTTGATGAGACAATTTTTATTGGATTCGTTTTGTGACGGTGATTCATAATTTATAAATTTTTTTTTTCGTAAAACGACCCGAGGGCACGCAAATCGAGGAAACTAGAATCGAGGAGTACCCGTAAATAAATGGGGATGAGACAAGTGGGACACTTGTCCCACCCCCATCAAAACCGGCCACTACACTCCACCAAAGCAAGTTGGTGTCAAGTTTACACTCTTGTAACTTACACTTGTCTAATTAGCTTACTTTGTAAGCTTTCCACCCACCAAAACTAGCTAAACAACTAGCAAATACCACACACATCATTTTCACCATGCAAAACCACTTCAACATCCTCTCTCACTCTCTCATGGTGCCGTCCCATATCCACCCCAAAAACACCCTTTGATCTTGATTCAACCATGAAATCCTATGTTATACTTGCATATGTTGAAGCCCTTTTGAAACCCTATTGATTGGTGGTACTTATAACATCCAAGGAGGAGTATTCATGGTGTCTTAGGGCTGATTTTCCACAAGGAGTATATGAAGATTGGTGGTCTTGAAGATGGTCTTGGCTATGCACAAGTTTCTCCATCCAAATCCATGTCAAACTCATAACCTACATCAACTTAGTGGTATAAAGATTGTCATTCTCATCTTCTTGTTATTTTGATTATGTAAACATGTATTTTATTTCCTATTGTATATGTATATGATTATTATATGATGATAAAAATGTTATGTGGGGATTTGGTGTTGATAAACATGATTAAAAAGGTGAAAAACCATAAGAAACAAGGTTAAAATCTTGGTTTAATTTGTTGGCTGTATAAAACAGTAAAAAAACAGGTCATGGACTGATAAAATGATGAAGTAGAATCCATTTACAGTAAGTACAAGATGTTATACACATGTGAGAGTTGGCCATACAATGGAATCAAAATAATGAGTGAGATATGATCAAAACAAGTTAGGTGGTCTAATCTGAATAAGCAGTTTTGTAGGGACTGTTAAGGCATGATAAACTCAAAATGGGCAGTAGCTATAACTAAGTTAAATGTAGCACATAATATGAAGAACATGTCACCCAAAAATGAGCTTCTAATTCATTATAGAACTATAGATATGGTAAAAATGGTGAACATGAAGATAAAAATCAGATTTTTGGAATTAATGTTTATTATTATTATATAAGCACTCACATTTTAATGTATAAAATGTAAGTATAAAAATCCACTAACTTATAAAACTTATTCATATAAATATATAAAAGGTTAATTAGATGGATAAATTATATAAATGGTAATGAAATAATATTTTTAAGTAATAAAATACAAGTAAAAACCGATAAAACCCGAACTATAAGAAATACGGACATTTACGAGCTAACTAAACATATTGGACTAATAATTGGACTTAATAAGATAAATACTTGTAAAAAGAACTTATTGGGCTTAACCCATCTGGGCCCAACATGGAAAGTTTAAATACTGATAATATAAGTACAAAATGGATTAAAACAAGTTAAATAACTTATAATAAGTTTATTGGACTTAAAACGTGTAAATAGGTAAAACTAGTAAACTAGTATAAAAGTTATCGACATATAACACTAGAATGAGTAAACGAGAATATGTAAACCCACTTGATCATCATATATAAATAATCATCATATGTATACATAATTGTTATTTTTATAAAGTCATTGGACATGAGTCTAAGACGAGTATTATTTGTCTAGGTTTCCGTGATTGAAGCACGTACCATACGTCCGAATTGCCGATAACCCGCCTTCCCACATCAACGTGAGTTCATAGCCTCGCACTCTTTTTAAATGATTTTATAAATGTTTTATAAACCCGCGAGGGAGATAACATGTTAGTTTTATAAAATTAGGACACCATTTGTCCCGATTGCTTGTTTATTGATTTGGACCCGAATGATTGAATGACCCGATTGTATGACTTGATAAATGATTAATGGACCCGATAGATGAAATCAAATGGATTATTAAAGTTAGGTTATGTCACTAAAAGTCCATTAGCATGAATTGTGAACTACCAGGATTTGGTAGACGCTTATGCATTTAATAGTACTATTTGGGGACGATCACCCCAGTTCGCGCCTTAACGGTTGATCCCCGTCGTGCCACATTGATTGGTAAGCGAATTTATGTATGAGAAGATTTCCATAGCGTGACCTTTGTGACGACACGCTACTTTAGATGGGCAAAATTGGTATCGGGTTAGCTACCCGTTTTGGTTTAGTAAGGTAACAATGTCATGCGGCTTATAATAATCCAAAAACTAACGAAATACTACTAGGCGCTCCGAATTACGATGTATTGCCTGACTAGCAATACTGGGTCATACTATTGATATTATGTTCGTGTTTTGGTTTTCATAACCATATTCATATAACGGTTTTTATTTAACTTTATACAACGTCGTAAGACGTATTGTATGATGTTTTTACGACATTGGCTCGTATAACGATTTTAAGGCAAATACCTATATTATGATTTTGATAAAGATTTGTATAAAATGACTTTGGCTATTTTATGGCCTATTAAAATGATTTGTACAAAATGATTTTCAGTAATAATTTTATACTGATATTATATTGATGGAATTTATTAAACTCTATGAATTCACTCGGCGTTATCGCTGACCTTTTCTTTTAACATGTTTTATCTCAGGTACTTGAAGGTAATTCTTGGGAAGACAACAAGAATTCATGGCCATCACCTAAATACTTATTTCCATTCAAATGCTTTGTAAAACCTGTATTAAATATAATGACTTGGGACCGATGTAACTTTGTTATTTATGAATGGAAATGCTTTATTATTAAATGACGCGATTTTTATGCGTTGTCTATGATGTGAGTAATGTGCTATCCCGTAACACCAACTAGTCTTCCGCTGTATTGAGTTGTATAAATTTGGGGGTGTTACAATATTTGTTGACAATAACAGCACCTTATGCATCATTAAGAATCTTGTACATCATTCTAAAACTAAACACATAGAAATTAGACACTATTTTATAAGAGATTGTTTTGAAAAAGGTTTAATACAACCAGATAGGGTTGACACTGAGGAAAATGTGTCAGATTTACTAAATAAACCTTTTGATGCTGGGAGGTTTCAATACTTGGTAATAAGTATTGGAATGATCAATCTCACATAATATGTGTTTTGGAGTCTTTTTGTAGAAGTATGTACAGGATGATGCATTGTTATTGGTCTTATTAATGATTTAGATTTTCCACTATATTTTTCTGACACTGACAAAGGTTGCTTGAACGCTGATAAGTGTTTTTGTAACGTTGTTAGCAATATAATTGTCTAACGCTGACAAAGCTTCCCTCAACGCTGTCATGTGTTATCGGGGCGTTGTCAGCAACAATGTTAGTTTTGTGGTTTTCAATCTAAATGTGCAGATGGTGTTAGCAGTATACCATTGGATACAGAGTTGCTTATGGATCATGGAGAAGCATTTGGACAAGTTTTTATTTATGGATGATGGTTGGAATTTTTAATTCCTATCTTGATATAAATTTTTTATGTTCATGCATGTTTTTAGCAACTTATGTATCATAGTTTAAGGGGAGGTTTTAGGAACCTTTAGGGTGTTTGGGTATCCATATGATACTCTTATCATAATTCTAGATTGTGTCCACAGGTGAGTATGAGTTAGTTTTACTAAATCATGAGGCATTGTAGCATGCAAAGTTGATATACTATGCATGCTGCCAAGACATTTTTGGCCTAGAATTGGTTGTGGTCTGTTGGGAGACTTGGGAATAATTTTGTTATGGGATTTACCTGGGAGTAACAAGGGATTTTATAAGGTAACTTGGTTGTTAAGAGTTTTGGTTAGCAAGGGACACTAGAGGACTGTTATGTCTATCTTGCTTAAGCAAGTGTGCATAACTGGACAGTGCTTGCCGCCCTATAATAATTATCAGCTTTTTGGTTATCTTCTCTAGGATAAATTACTTTGTTAAGGTCATTTTTCATTTTTAAACATTTTGTTTTGGACGCTGACAAGAATTTTTCCAAGCGTTGTTGTGACCAATTTAGACGCTGACATGGCTATATGCAAACATTGACAAGATTATAGCCGTTGGGCGTTGATAGGTTATTTTTGACTGTTGACACTCAATGGGTCCTACCCAGTTGTTACTTTTTGACATATTTTTAGGCCGTAATTTTGGGAGTTGTTACTTTTCATTTAATGCATGAGATAAACTTATAATTTTTCAATATTTTCATGATTGCATTTTGAAAATACTTGCCTATTTTTGGGCCAATCACATGCATTTTCTTCTCCTATAAATTTGGCTCCTATTTTTAAACAGGGTATCTATACTTCTTGTCTAACACAATTTTCTCTTATCAACTTCATCTTCATCAAACATTTTTAACAGCTTTCAACAATGGCACCAAAGTTTAGACCATCAGATTTGGAATTGGGGTTCAGAAGTCAACACAACATGATTGTGTATCTTTAAGCTGATGATACTCTATTTCCATAATACACACAAATGGTGGCGTATTTGAACGCATCCCCCATAAGGTATGCTCTTTCTCATGCACCACTCATTCCTGTCACACATATTAAACAGTTTTGGAACACTGTTAGTTCCTCAACAGTTAATAGAGTGACTACATTGACTTCTATTGTTCATGGGAGACCTTGGGTGGTTACTGAGGCTTTGGTACGCCAAGCCTTGCATCTTGATGATGCTGATGGTATAGCCACCCTTCCTATTAATGAAATAGAACAAGGACTAAGGGCTTTGGGTTATCCTTTTCCTGATGAAGGAACTTTAAATAAGTATCATAAACAGGAGTTTCCCCCAACCTGGAAGTACCTCATACATGTCCTCCTTCAATGTTTGAGTCCCAAATGCACTGCACACAATGAGATCAATAGATCTATTTCTAGTGCTATTGTGTGTATTGCAACTGGGCAAAAATTTAATTATTCAAAAATGATTTTTGAGGGCATGTGTAAAAATAAGGGGAACAAAATGACTTTAGCTTATCCCTGATTTTTACAAATGGTTTTTGATGTTCAAGGATACTGCACCAGGGATCATAATGATTTTTATGAGATCCCTGTGCAAAAGAAAGCTATTTTTATGAAGATGAACTCACCACCCCATCGTGACCTACCCTTAACCCAAGCTATGCTTGCTGTTATTGCAACAGCTCAACCCCAACCAGACCCCCAACCACAAATTGACCCAATACCTGAACCATTACCTTCACCTGAACATATGAAACTTGACCAAGAACCCTTCAACGCTGACACATTAAATGTTGGCGTTGATGTGCCTATTTCCAACGTTGACACACAACCTTCACAAACCCAAACACCCCTTAACCAACCCACATCCACCCAATCTTCCACACCATCTTCCACACCCCCTGAATATAGGTTGATGAAACGCCAAAGGACTACTGGAGTGTTCTCCTCTGGTGGTCCTAGCCATGTAGCAGAGAGAACCACCACCACAAGTGTGGCTGGTGACATGGATGAGGCTGGGACTATTGGTTCTGGCTTAGAAGCTGGCCAAGGCAGTCCCACCATCATTAAGTCCTCATCCATGGCCAATAAATCTGACTTGGGAGGTCAAATCCCCATTTTAGAAGAGGGCAGATTGGAACCAATGACCCTAATTGAATTGATGGCAGTCTGCATGAGCTTGCAAAAGCAAAATGCAGACTTCGTACAAGTTGTCAGCTCACAAGGCCTTGAACTCAAGCAATTGAGGGAGAGGATTGTTGTTTTGGAGACTGCAAGTGCAAGGAGAGGTATGGAGGAATCTTCCAAAGGGGAGGAAGATCCAATAAATCTGAGTGATAAGGGCAGCCATGATGGTCAATCTTTGGATGTTGCTGAGGCCCTTACAAGTTTGAAGAAACAGACAGGTTTTGATACGTCCTTAGTTTCTCCTACCAACTTGAATGTATCATTTACAGCCATGTTGGAAGAGATTGCAAAAGGCGCTGAGGCAGGAACTTTGGGCGTTGACAAGGAGAATTTGGACGCTGACAGAAATATTTTGGGGGCTGATAGAACAAAATTGGGCGTTGACAGACCTGCACATGAGGGTGATGTATCCCAGTCATCATCCATCATCAAGGAGGTTTCTTCACAGGTATCACCATCTACCTTACCAACAATTGCTCCATTAGATAAGGGTAAGGGTATTTTGGTAGAAGAGGTTGTTCCAAAGGATGCAGCTCAAGTTGAGTTTGATAGAAGGTTGGCTGCACAAATCATGAAACAAGATAGAAAGGAGGTGAAAGAGTCACCATTTGTTGTTACTTCAGAAGAAGGAAGTGATGGAGCTAGCTCAGACTCAAGTGTTATGATTATAGAACCAGAAAGACTTGAGTATGGAGAAGAGTTGGCCAAGGAGAAATTAAGAGAGTTGAAATTGCAGGTTGACTTTGACATGCTAGAGGTGGTTCAAATGTATAATGCTTGGGAAGAAAGATGTATGGAGAATCCACACTTGACCACTTCAGATCAGATATGGGGTTTGGAGATTCTCCTTAGAGTTCAAAAGGATTGCCAGGTAATTTTGAAACACAAGGCAAGCACTATTCTCTCAGAATTGAAAAGGGATAGAAGGGAGCTATATTGCATGTTGCTCAGATGTCATGGAGTAGGATGGACTTATCAGAAATTGAGGGCATTGACATTTGATGAGTTGGAATGCAAGGCTTATCCCATTTGGGTGAGAGTGCAGGAAGCAAACACTCTCAGACTTCTTTCTGATGAAAGAAAAGAAGAACTTGCAAAAGAAATGGAGCTCAAGAAAGCAATGTTTGTTCCCAGACCAGTGAAAAAGGGAATTTCTCTTGAGTTTCCCAAAGATATGGATCCACTATATCCAAGTGAAGCTGTCATAAGAAAGAGCCTCAAGCTCTCACCATTAGAAGCTTCAGATATGGTGCAAGTGTTACCACTAGATTCCAGAAACCCAATTGTGAGCTATGAAGAAGATGAGTGTGGGTTTTGGAAAATTGGCAGGTATGACAAAGAGGTACACACTTTTACCACTCTAATATCTTTGTTTGGAAGTTGTGATAGAGAAGACATGGTAGACCTATGGAGGTTGCTAGAGACCAAGTATGAGGCTGAAGCACCAACTTCAGCTAATGGAATAAAACCGTGGTCCACACTCAAGAGAATGTGTGGACCAAAAGATGAGGATCCTGCTATTAGGAAGGATCTTGAAGATGACCTCAGTAGTCTTCAATGGAGATTATATTCAGCTGCTGGTGTTTACCATTTGAGTTCTACAAAGTTTGTTGAGTATCTACTTGTGGATGGTCAGTATTTCATATCCAAGGCTATCTTGGAGAAGATGAAGAACACTCAGCTGGAAATGATTATTCAAGTGACGTGGCAAAAGACTTGATCAAATTTATTTATTACCAATATGAGAAGGTTTGTAAGATTCCTCCTAGTCCTTAATGCTTATTCAGAAACTTGATCATAAGAGTGGATATCAAGTTTAGGGGAGGATTGCTGGGAATAAATTAAGGCCAGATCACTTGAGCTCTGACAAGAGTAAAACAAGCGTTGATAGGAGCAAAACAAGCGCTGACAGCTCAAGCGTTGACAAGATAAAGTCAAGCGTTGATACATTGAAGACAAGCACTGATGGGAAGATATACTCTACGCGTTTATTGTATTCTAGATTACTTCTAGTAAAGATAGGAACAACAATGTATTTTCTATATTTATCTTTACCTAGAATAGCTGATACGTAGATTATTGTACAAGGCTTCTTAAGTCTATAAAAGAAGACCTTTAGGTTATTGTTTCATATAAGTTTTCATTCGTAAACTACTTTCATTGTAAGCAAGTTTGATATCATTAATCAAAGTGAAAGTTTGTTTATATCATTGTGTGTTCTTGTTTAAGTGTTAATTCCACATAACACTTAGATCATCATAAGCATATACAAAGGTTTCTCTAAGTGTATTACTTGATCTAATCTCGTATACATAAAGCTAAATCGATCTAAGTTTGGGATCAACATGCTTCCCCCTGGAAGTTGAACTAAGTACTCCAGAGTGGGAACTAAGTCTCCAAAGTACACGTTCTTCCCCCATGATGGTGACGAACTCACGGAAGCATCATCTGACGTGTACGGTCAAAATCGTGAGATGTTCTTGTCGAAAGTATGATGGTGACGAACACTCGATAGCGTTCTTGTCAAACGTATGGTGGTTAAGAACACTCGGTAGCATTCTTGTCAAAAGTATGGTGGTTAAGAACACTCGATAGCATCATCTAACGAGTACAATCAGAATCGCGAGAAGTCCGTGTCTAAAGCAATAATCTTTGTTGACATTCTGTAGCTCAAGTTGCTCGTGAGAATTGTTTGCTGATCACATCTCTACTCTTGTACTCTCTGGATAAACTTACCAACCTCGTATTCTTTCGGCTATCTGTAGTGACCACTGGTGAAGTAAACCTGATATTCCAAACTTGAAACTGAAGTACAATCCCCCAAACTTGCTACTTACGCTTAGCATTTGTGTTGATTGAAGAACGGTGCAGAGAAACGTCTCTTAGAATCTTATACATAAAGAGAGAGGTATAAGATGTAGAACACCTCTTTGAAGTATCCATAACTCCCGGTGAGTGTGACACTGAGCACTACAACGTAACTCCTTAAGTGATAGTTGTCCATGTCGTCGACCATCCACCCCTTGACAGTGGAAACTAGATAAATCAAGTCTTAATCATAAATGCTGAAGCGAATCATCAATCGATAGAATTGGGTGAAAGAGGCTCGATGATGAATTGAGTAGACGCCTTCGTGATATTCCACTTCACCTTCAAATAATAAATACCAAATCCACTTCGTAATCACCTTGACATTACTTTGCCCGAGTACTAGCCGTTTTTGACAATTTCAGTGAATCTTAAAGGATCGTTTTGGTGTTTGTTTGTTTTTGTCTTCGTGTTTGTTGTGTGTTGTTTGAGTGCCATTAACTAGAGAACCAACGATGACTAGAAATTGAGAAGTCGTCAACGTCGTCTAGCTAACTTAACTTTGAAGCCCAAATCAATCATATGCCCAACTGATGCGCGGATCGACCTTCGCGGTAAGGTCGTCGAAAAAATTTCTGACAAATGAGGGTTCAAAATGAGAGTTTTCACTTATCGAAATGGGTCCACATACCCCTTATCCGACATATTTCACTCGGCCCAATGACAATGATATAACAATTCACCGAGGCCAAATTACACATATGTATGTTAGTCGGCCCAGTCCTTCATGCACTCGACCCATACAAATC
Source organism: Glebionis coronaria (assembly GCA_025667525.1). Classification (NCBI taxonomy): domain Eukaryota; kingdom Viridiplantae; phylum Streptophyta; class Magnoliopsida; order Asterales; family Asteraceae; genus Glebionis; species Glebionis coronaria. The sequence continues at coordinate 126,307 of JANFOE010000273.1, read as the reverse complement.
AATCCAGACCATTGAATTTTAAAAATGAAGCCCAAATACGTTTCACAAACTTATTACTATAATCAATCTTACGAAAGCCATATGAAGCTTTTCGACCAAAAAGATAAAAAAATGTTTAATGCTTCTTAGACCCGGCCTATAGTTAAACCCAACCATGAAATTAGGATATATAAAAGCCACAAACCTAAAGATTAGGTCACACATAATCCTAAACATTATCACCGCTTCCATCTATCTGTTGACTCTCTCAAACCAAAAACGTCCATCAATCTCCATCCTCATCTCAACTCCCTAGTCCAAAATCATCAGTGAATCCCACTTTATAACATACGAATTCCATGAATCCATATCATGTATAAATCACACGAGTCATAAGAGCCTGTTAATCTTAATCAATAAATCGAAGAAGGGAGATATTGGCTTCAAGATCTTTGATGGTCTCGGGTAGGTGTGCATGTTATGGTTGTCTAATGTGTCTATCAAATCGAAACAGAAAAGGATTATAACATGAATGTTATTGGTCTTTATGTCTGTTTTGTAAAGAGAAAAGGAATCGATTTCGATAGATCTATGATGTATAAGTTCACTCTTAATTCTTTAAAAGATTTGAACGAAGATGAACGAATCTGAGATCATGATATTGATGAATTAATTCGTGTCTATTGTTTGAGAGATGAGTTTAGTTTAGATGTTGGTTGATGTTGTAGATGTCATTTACTTAGTTTTTTTAGTTTTTTTTTTCTTTTTTTTTTCTTTTTTTTCGAGTCAGATGAGATGGGATTAGGTGAGGTAGATAATGTGAAGTGTTGGTCTCGGTATGTAGTCTGGCAATGTCATCGCAATGTTTTGAGTCTGTCCATCGCAATATATTTTTCCATTACTATTCATCGCAAAAGACCAAACATCCATGGCGATGTTTTAAAAAATCCAGCAGCATGACGCCTCATACACCATTCCTATGAGTCAGACCACCCATCATAATGTGACCCATCGGAATGAGTCCCATCGCAATAGGTATAGCCCAACCCATCGGAATGTTTAAAAACCCCCATCGCAAAGTGAAGCCATCGCAAAGTACAAATCACTCCATCGTAGTAACCATCAGAATCTCCATCTATCGCAATCTGGGAGGATTTTTATGTCGCAAAGTACAATTTTTTTTTGTCTTTTACCTGAAATAAGTGGATCTGATATGATCCTTGTCCTTTTACCAATAAAGTGATAAAAAATTGTAATCGTGATGAAAACATTGACAAGGAAAACTAAAAAAATGATAAAGAATGACCAGTAATCGAGATATGACCCAAAAAAATGGACAGATTTGGATAATGATATAAAATTCAAACCTTGATCGAATCAAACACAAACTCGAACATAAACACGAACATAACCACGAATCAAAAACATGAAACACCCCCGGTTAGCTCTGATGCCAATTGTTAACTTGGATTCACATGAACACGGGTAAAAGATCCGGAGGTCGGGGAGGATAGAAGTGGTGTTTAGCCATTTTAGAGAGAGAAACAAGTAACTAGAAAAGTGTGTTTATTCTAGTGAGAGAAAGACAAGAAAGAAAATGGTAAGCCTCACCCCTCCATGGAAGTATGGAGGGGTTTATATAGCCCGGGACTTGGACTTTACATATGACAATATTAGTCCCTACAAGTCCCGGCTATGAAACTAATGTGATTTCGTTAGTCGCACACATTTTAAGACTAACAAATACCACTCTTCCATCTCACTTCATAGTTGGTTAGACTAGGTGTAGTTACCCACAGTTAGCTTAGGAGTAGTTTTCACACACATAGTAGATTAGGATAATGAGGAGTAGTGTAACTATACTTAGTGCTTTCTGTCAGTTGCATAGTTGTTAGAAATTAGTTAATCTTTGTAACAAATTTTCACCATTAATGAAATCATTTTGTCCACTTTACAGCTTTCATCATTAGCTTCTCTATTCTGTTCCTCTTTACCTAGTTTATGTTAAGCAGTTCTAAGGAGTTAAAAGCTTTCAGTTTAATTCTGTTAAAGTTTGTTAATCAGTTGCAACTAACTCTTTTCTTCCATTAATGAAATTTTGATTCTTCTTACTCTCGGTTCTTCTAAATTCTGTTTTTCAAGTTTGCTACAAACCTTTTGAGATTGTTACAAAATTTAGTTACCTAATCAGTTAAGTTTGTTGAAACGTTTGTAACAGAGTACTGTTTCCTCCATTGATGAATGTTCGAGTTTTAATATTTTCTTCATTCTTTTTCAAAGTTTTAAATCATTTAGTTCATAAGTCTTGTATGAGTTTGTGTTATGTACTGATTTTATCATGATTTCACAGTTGGATGTTTTTAGCTCGAAACCTTGATCAAATTCTAGTTTCAAAAAGTCACTGTTATATTCTGTGTTGTAGCATTAGTTCAACAGATTTTATGTGACAATCCGTCAATTTATGGTTGATATTTTATTCTAAATATTTATATGAAAACATTATTTTAATGTTACAATATGAACTCACTTATTTTTGGGAAGTAATTTGGATTTTACGTCTTGAAGTAGCATCGACTACGTCTAAACCGGAGGATTATACGTTACGTGCTTACGTTTACATACACCGTTTTTGGTGACAGTCTGACATTTCAGAAAATAAATTTATCCGTGAATATTATTTTGGGATTTTAAATTTGAGTTAGTTCATAAACTCACAAATTTACGAGAAGAGATTAGGACTTACGTGAATATTTTAACGTCCTTTATGACTAAACCAGAAACCTTAGGATTACGTATTTACGTTTTCGAACTCCGTTTTTGATGAGACAATATTTATTAGATTCGTTTTGTGTCGTTGATTCATAATTTATAAAAACGTTTTTCGTAAAACGACCTGAGGGCACGCAAATCGAGAAAACTAGAATCGAGGAATACCCGTAAATTAGTGGGATGGGACAAGTGTTACACTTTCCCACCCCACACATGGGATGGCCAAGCTTACTCCACCACACCCTTTGAGGTGTCAAGTTGTAGCTACTACTACTACACTTGTCATTTTTAAGCTTAACTTGTAAGCTACTTCTTCCACCAAAACCACAAAACCACCTACACTAAACCATTTCCTCACTTTGTTACATGCAAAACTCACACACTCTCTCTCTCTACTCCTTATGAACGTCTATCATTCATCAAAAACACCACCATTGATCAAAAAAATCAACCATAAATCATATGTATAATTTACATATGATGAAAACCCATTGAAAAGATGAAGATTGGAGGTGGTTATAACATGTGGAAAGGAGTTTCCATGGAGTTCCTAGACTGATCTTCATGAAGATATTCATCCATTTGAAGGACCCAAGAAGTTCATTTACCAAGTTGAAGATTTGATAAAAAGAACCAAGTCTTGTTCATCAAAAACCTCATCTTTTCATCACTAATGGTGGTATAGAGATTGTTCTTCCTATCCTTTTGTTATTTTGATTATGTAAACTTGTATTTTCTTTATTTATGTATATGTATATGATGATGAATGATGATTAAAAATATTATGTGGGGATTTGGTGTTGATAGATTTGATAAACATGGGTAAAAAGATGGAAAACCACATGTAAAATGGTTAAAATCTTTCTAAATATGATGGCTGTATAAAAACAGTAAGTAACCAAAGGTTAAACTAATAAAATGATAAAGTGGAATCCATTTACAGTAAGTGTTAGATGTCATACACATGTGAGAGTTGGCCATGCAATGGAATCATCAAAATGAGTGAGATATGATCAAAACAAGATTAGTGTACCAATCTGAATAGTCTGTTTTGTAGGGACTGTTAAGGATAGTTAAAAATGGAATGAGCAGTAGCTATAACTAACTTATTTGTAGCACATAATATGAAGTTTATGCCATCCAAAAATGAGCTTCTATCTCCTTATAGAACTCAAGATATGATAAAAATGGTGAAGATGAAACTAAAAATCAGATTTTGAAGAATTAATGTTTAATAGTATTATATAAGCACTCAAACTAATATAGTATAAAATGTGAATTAAAACCCACTAACTTATAAATTTCATTTATATAAATATGTATAAGGTTAAATAAATGGACACTTTATAAAAATGGTAGTTGAATAAGATTTACAAGTTATAAAAACTATAAACATGATTTTTACGACTTTTTCGGCTATTACCGTAAAATTAACGTTTTTGTTAAATAAAACTTAGACGGTTGGACCCGTCTAATGTAAACTTTTATAAACTCATATACTGATATATAAACATATATAACAAGTAAAAACCGATAAAAGCCGAACTATATAACATACGGACATTAACGGGCTAAGTTAACGTTATTGGACTAATAATACAACAAAATGGACTAAAACACTTATAACCTTATTTATTGGGCTTAACCCATTTAGGCCAAACATGTAAAGTATAAATACTGATAATACAAGTATGAAATGGATTAATACAAGTTAATGAACTTACAATAGGCTTATTGGACCTAAAACACGTAAATAGGTAAAATTATTAAACTAGTAAGAAGTTACCAATACATAAACACTAAAATGAGTAAAAGAGAATATGTAAACCCACTTGATCATCATATATATATATAATCATCATATGTATACATAATTGTTATTTTTATAAAGTCATTGGACATGAGTCTAAGACGAGTATTATTTGTCTAGGTTTCCGTGATTGAAGCACGTACCGTACATCCGAATTGCCGATAACCCGCCTTCCCACATCAACGTGAGTTCATAGCCTCACACTCTTTTAAATGTTTTTATGAAATGTTTTATAAACCCGCGAGGGAGATAACATGTTAGTTTTTATAAAATTGGACACCATTTGTCCTGATTGTTTGTTTATTGATTTGGACCTGAATGATTGTATGACCCGATTGTATGACCCGATAAATGATTAAAGGACCCGATAGCTGAAATTAAATGGATTATTAAAGTTAGGTTATGTCACTAAAAGTCCCATTAGCATGAATTGTGAACTACCGGGAGTTGGTAGACGCTTATGCATTTAATAGTACTATTTGGGGACGATCACCCTAGTTCGCGCCTTGACGGTTGATCCCCGTCGTGCCACATTGATTGGTAAGCGAATTTATGTATGAGAAGATTTCCATAGCGTGACCTTTGTGACGACACGCTACTTTAGATGGGCAAATTGAGTATCGGGTTAGCTACCCGTTGTTGGTTTAGTAAGGTAACAATGTCATGCGGCTTATAATAATCCAAATTAACGAAATACTGCTGTACGCTCCGAAATACGATGTATTGCCTGACTAGCAATACAGGGTCATACTAATGATATTATGTTTGTGTTTTGGTTATCGTAACCATATTCATATACGGTTTTTATTTAACTTTATACAACGTCGTAAGACGTATTGTATGATGTTTTTACGACATTAGCTCGTATAACGATTTTTAAGGCAAATGCCTATATTATGATTTTCGATAAGGATTTGTATAAAATGACTTTGGCTATTTTATGGCCTATTAAAATGGTTTGTACAAAATGATTTTCAGTAATAATTCTATACTGATATTATATTGATGGATTTTATTAAACTCTATGAATTCACTCGGCGTTATCGCTGACCTTTTCTTTTAACATGTTTTGTCTCAGGTACTTGAAGGTAATTCTCAGGAAGACAACAAGAATTCATGGCCCGCACCTAAATACTTATTTCCATTCAAATGCTTTGTAAAACCTGTATTAAATACAATGACTTGGGACCTATGTAAATTTGATATTTATGAATGGAAATGATTTATTATTAAACGACGCGATTTTTATGCGTTGTCTATGATGTGAGTAATGTGCTATCCCGTAACACCAACGTGTCTTCCGCTGTATTGAGTTGTATAAATTTGGGGGTGTTACAGTTTGGTACCAGAGCTCTCGTTATAGAGAACGAAAGATTTTTAAAACTAAGGTTTTGAATAAAACATTTCAAAATCTTTTAACTATAAACATTTTTCTAAAAATGTCTAAAAATCTTTTGACTATAACGGTGCCGAAGAATTCCCGAGTTACCGACAAGGCCAAGACTGAGAAGTGTTATTTTAATATATATATAACTTGGATTATATATATATATATGATGTAATTTTATTACATGATTGTTTGATGATTATTTTGATATTTATACGAGGTGTTTATACGACGTAGATTGTCATAATGTACCCTAAATCCCCTAGTAAATTAATCGAAGCTATTCTCGTAGGAATTCTAGCTATCCTAGATCTAAACCAAGTTGTGGATATTTATGATCCCAACAAATGGTTGATATTCGTAGAAATGTAGATATTAGTTGATTGTGATATTGAAGAAGAATTCGCGAGATTAAATCCGATATCGATGTCATGACGATCTTTTCTTATAGAGCGGAGTTTGACAAAACATTACCACCTAGAAAGATGTCATCTGATTCGTTGTCATCCAATTCTTAAATTGAAATCGAAAGGGTGAATGTGGCACTTGAGGCTGTCATTGGAACCATTACCCAAAAGCCTCATGCCACTAATACCTTTCCGAGAAGTCTAATTGACTGATCGAGTCATTTCATACTAGTGACTCATTTGATAATTGTTGTTGTAAGAGCTATAGGATTGGAAATTAAGTGTTGTTCATATCGAGCTTTTATTGCCCTATTAAGGCCTAAGAATAAGGTTGAAAGTATTGTAGAATGAGGTAGGATATCGAATTGAGTATAAAATTTGTTATAACTTGAATAAAGTGAAACTTAACCCGTATAGAATATGAGATTGATAAGAGGAAGTCGTTAAGTTCTGTGATTAGATTATAAGGTTTTAATTGATTGTTAGTTCATGTTAAGGGTTGTTCCTAGACCATTGTCCACTAACAAGGATGCCCAGTGTCCAATAAATAAATTGAAGAAATCTTCTTCTGAATTGAGACCGATGGATCTTCTGGGACATGTGGAACACCTGATGACTCTTGTAGGTTAGTATTCATTGTGGTATCTTTTAAAAAAATCCCTAACTTAACTGAGATATCAGTTGGTAGGATGAGTTTATGAAATTGTATGACATAATGACACGCAATGTGTTACGGTACAATTTGACTTGTTTGTGATTAAAGAAAATACTACCTTTGATTGCTAAATCCTACATGTATCGATGTTATCTATCTTTTATTGCTTCATCCTAATGTTCGCATTAGTGATGCAACCATTGAACAAGTACTCATATTGATTTGAGTTATGTTGTGAATTATTCTATTTTGAGTGCCATCGAGGTCATGAACCTCATGATTAATTGGCTAAGCTCATTTCTTGATATATTGTAGTTAATTCTTGGTGAACAAGCTTTCATCACTCTTTTGCAGATCATTCATTGTCTTTATAAGATAAAACAGTATCCCTTGAGAAAAATTGAATTTTCATCACTAAAAGGATTACTCAAAGTAAGATTTATAAGTGATTATTATCGAAGTGAAGTTGTTTATAAAGTACCTTGGAAAACTTAATTGTTTTCATAATAAAGAAAATCTTTGTAAATTTATTCTTGATTCTTATTTAAGAATTAAGCATGAAAATGTTTTTATTATAAACATGATGATAAAATCTTGACGAACTGAGTATTGCATCGTTAATCTTGAAATTGTATATAGTTGCGCGCCTACATACAATTTGGAATGGACCATGCAAGGATGATTAGTAGTCACCATAAAACCGATTAATAAACACAACATTTTCTTCGAAGATTGTGAAAGATAAAATTTTATGAGATCTGCAAGAAGTGAAAAATAGGGACATAGTGTTAGGGACACCTACATATGTGCCTGTAGCATCTATTCTTCTGAGTCAAATTTACTCATCTTTGGAATTTGTCTTATTTGACAAATTGATATTCCCATTCTTGTCCAATTCTCCCGTAGTGAGATTTTTAGGAAAAGTATCTGATTACCGAGTGTTGATACCCGACTGGATGTATCGACATTCCTATCATTTCTTTTGATTTGATTTCATTTGAATGACCTGGGTAACGATCCGAGGAGCTTTCGAATGCGTACTCAAATTATGAAAACATGGGATATATTCATATTCGTTAAATGTTTTCGTCTGTATCTGATTTGAAATTCTATCGCGTAGATTATGCGTTGACCTTACTCTTTAGATGATAGTTCTGTCTCCATATATCCTTGAATTTGCGAAGGATTATGAGTTATTATTAGTCTTTTGAGAAGTTCACATCTTATCGACGATAATGAAACTGGAAAGTTAGTAATGCCAGTAGAATGGATTGGTTGATTATGACATGACGACATTGTCTTAATTGATGGGAACTCGAATAGAATTTCCCTAAATGATAAGATGTAGATTATCAAAAGTGATCTAAATAATTCTTGGTGGATGACCATATCCTGCATTTAGACTTGAAATTATACCGTGAATGGTTGTGAACTAGTTATAGATATTATAATCTAGAAAGAACTTAATATGAATTTATTAAAAGATTTTTATCTTATCTAAACTTTAGGAGGTATTTGTTAATAAATTACCTAGACTTTTGCCATTAAGGCAAGTTGAAATTGGTATTGATTATATTTCCGGTGCTGCACTTGTGGCTTGTGCACTGTACGTCAGCACCATCTAAATTAAAGGAATTACCGTACAACTGAGAGAGTTGTCGGAGAAAGATTTTATTATACCAAGCCTGTCATCCTGAAGAGCTATGGTGTTATCATTCCTTATATTTATAGATTACTGTGAATTGAGTAAATTGACAATCGAAAACGATGTCCATAACTCGAAATGGAAGATTTGTTCGATCATTTACAAGGTTCTTGCGTATGTTCTAAAGATTTGATCCACGGCATGGTTATTATCAATTTCGCATTTGCGAAAGAGATTATCTATTCCAATCACTACATCCGGTGCTTGTAATGAACATTATGGGTTCCACGATTGACCAATGCACATGTAGCATTCATAAAATTGGTGAATCACGTGTGTAGGCTGTAATTTGATAAATTCATGCTCGTGATCATTAAGGACTATATGTTTGTCTATAAGAATAAAAATGAGTTAATAATTATTTATAGATTGCCCTGAATTGGCCGAACAATTAAAACCTGTATCTTGAATATTTAACATGAGATTTAAGACTTAATCATTTACATGATTTAACCGTGTGATTAATAGATAATGGAATATAAATTGACTCTCTAAAATTTAGAAGTCATTTAAGACTTTGAGTTATACCCAAAAGAATGTGCAAATATGTTTTGACGAATATTTTAACAAAGGATTTATAAGGGACTATTCCCTTATACACAAACCATTTAACTAAACTTCTGTTTAGGGGTAAATGTTTGTGTATACCTTAAGACAACCTAAGAAGGAATGAGGAAACCATTTAAACCATGACTTAAAACTTGAAACGACAATTTTTACTTGTCAACTAAGAAAATTTTGACCAAGATATAAACAAAGATTTTTCGAACATTTATGAATCCTACTAATTATTTTCGATAAATTAAAAAAAATCATGTTAATTAAATTCAAATTTATTTTTGAACATTTTATATAATTGGTCAAACTAAGAAATTTAAAACTTTTACGTTTACTCTTCAAAAAAAAATTAACTAATAATTATTTAATTAATTATAATAATTATCGACGCTTTAGACGACGGATTGAGTAGAACGGATAAAAATGATAGTAAAGACGAAACTAAAACATAGAAGATATGAAGAAAGAATTTTGAATAAATACGGTTGTGATATTTATTTCATCAGGAAGGTGAACGTAATTACTGACGCATAATATAGAAAGAATATCTGAGTGAATTGTGGACATGATAATTATATCATCAGGAAAAATGAATATAAATACTGACACATTATGTAGAAAATATAAAGAACCAATTAAGATATATTTCTTAATAGTTATTGTGCAAAACAAATTGCCAAACAATATAAAATAAACGATGTTTGTAAAAAGGATAATATAGAAAAAAAAGGGGGGTTCACGGCTAATGTGAACCATTAGAATTGAGAAGACAATGACATTAAATGTATAAAAGGCCGTTTGTGGTTGCCTAAATAAGGAGGATTGTGAGATATAGTTAAATTGGAAATCTTGTAAGTATAAGTATTATATGTATGTCATTTTTGACTAAAAGTATCTTTATCTGAAGAAGTTGTACTAATGGCAATTATGAAGGCAGACATCGCCTCATACATTAGTAAACGTTTAACTATTTCAAAGGTCATCATCTGAATTTGATTCGATTCGGGTCATCGTCGACAGACTGACCAAATCTGCTAATATCATTCTCGATTAATGATAGAATCTTGATGAAGAAATAGACTCTTTTATTTAAAGGAGTTATGTAAACATAGTGTGCCTGTGTCGATCATCTATATATCAAGATCCTCGCTTCGCATCGAATTTCTAGAGATTTGCTCAGAAGTCATTGAGAACGAACCTTGATGAGAGTACTATATACCATCCCAATCGAAGGGACGAGGTAAAGTAACGATACAAAATACTATAAGCGCTGTTCTATGTTTTAATGATTGACCTTTGGTAATAGACCGTATAATCGTTTTCCTTTGGAAGGATTATCATTGATAATCATCGTATTAGGATTGAGATTGAATCTTGTTAGGATCTAAATCTTAGAGCATCTGTAAGCATGAGTTGAGATGAAGACACCCGACATACACCCATTGTGAGTTGGACATGTCTTTTAGGTTTAAGGTTTCCTATAATGGCGAACCTAACCTTGCAAAATACCCGACCCGCGAGATCTGAAATGATTGTTGAAATTAGGATCTGATTATTGACTGCCGGTAGTGGGCAAGAGGATATGTGAATATGAAAAGTAGATCTTGAAGTGCCAAATGGGTAGCGAAGTTATGCCACAACTTTTAACCTTGGAAAAATGAATTCATGATCTAACAAATCATGCGATATAAGTCCCCGTTGTATAGGACAATTGAGATGATGTAAAAGTTGGGATTGAAAGGCATATAAGCTGGATCTACCCTAGGATTTCAAGAACTGCGTGAATTATGTTTCGTAAATCGAACTTGATGGAATATCTATCAAGTGAAAATCTGATTGTTCTTAGTAAAGCTTAGATCGGCGAAAAGTTGCATTCATCAAAAACCCGTGAACATCATGGATAGAGAAAGTAAGTCAACATTTAGCCTGATCTTATTCCCGTAGTTATGTTTGATGAAACTCGCGTATTGTAATGAATTACACTTGTGAGAAAAGACCGAATGTGGAGGAAATACCCACATGGCTTTAACTATATAAGAAGCGAGTAGTAAGGTAAGATGATCTTTGAGGACAAAGATCTTGTTTAGGGGTAAATGCTGTGACAATCCGTCAATTTATGGTTGATATTTTATTCTAAATATTTATATGAAAACATTATTTTAATGTTACAATATGAACTCACTTATTTTTGGGAAGTAATTTGGATTTTACGTCTTGAAGTAGCATCGACTACGTCTAAACCGGAGGATTATACGTTACGTGCTTACGTTTACATACACCGTTTTTGGTGACAGTCTGACATTTCAGAAAATAAATTTATCCGTGAATATTATTTTGGGATTTTAAATTTGAGTTAGTTCATAAACTCACAAATTTACGAGAAGAGATTAGGACTTACGTGAATATTTTAACGTCCTTTATGACTAAACCAGAAACCTTAGGATTACGTATTTACGTTTTCGAACTCCGTTTTTGATGAGACAATATTTATTAGATTCGTTTTGTGCCGTTGATTCATAATTTATAAAAACGTTTTTCGTAAAACGACCTGAGGGCACGCAAATCGAGAAAACTAGAATCGAGGAATACCCGTAAATTAGTGGGATGGGACAAGTTTTACACTTGCCCACCCCACACATGGGATGGCCAAGCTTACTCCACCACACCCTTTGAGGTGTCAAGTTGTAGCTACTACTACTACACTTGTCATTTTTAAGCTTAACTTGTAAGCTACTTCTTCCACCAAAACCACAAAACCACCTACACTAAACCATTTCCTCACTTTGTTACATGCAAAACTCACACACTCTCTCTCTCTACTCCTTATGAACGTCTATCATTCATCAAAAACACCACCATTGATCAAAAAAATCAGCCATAAATCATATGTATAATTTACATATGATGAAAACCCATTGAAAAGATGAAGATTGGAGGTGGTTATAACATGTGGAAAGGAGTTTCCATGGAGTTCCTAGACTGATCTTCATGAAGATATTCATCCATTTGAAGGACCCAAGAAGTTCATTTACCAAGTTGAAGATTTGATAAAAAGAACCAAGTCTTGTTCATCAAAAACCTCATCTTTTCATCATTAATGGTGGTATAGAGATTGTTCTTCCTATCCTTTTGTTATTTTGATTATGTAAACTTGTATTTTCTTTATTTATGTATATGTATATGATGATGAATGATGATTAAAAATATTATGTGGGGATTTGGTGTTGATAGATTTGATAAACATGGGTAAAAAGATGGAAAACCACATGTAAAATGGTTAAAATCTTTCTAAATATGATGGCTGTATAAAAACAGTAAGTAACCAAAGGTTAAACTAATAAAATGATAAAGTGGAATCCATTTACAGTAAGTGTTAGATGTCATACACATGTGAGAGTTGGCCATGCAATGGAATCATCAAAATGAGTGAGATATGATCAAAACAAGATTAGTGTACCAATCTGAATAGTCTGTTTTGTAGAGACTGTTAAGGATAGTTAGAAATGGAATGAGCAGTAGCTATAACTAACTTATTTGTAGCACATAATATGAAGTTTATGCCATCCAAAAATGAGCTTCTATCTCCTTATAGAACTCAAGATATGATAAAAATGGTGAAGATGAAACTAAAAATCAGATTTTGAAGAATTAATGTTTAATAGTATTATATAAGCACTCAAACTAATATAGTATAAAATGTGAACTAAAACCCACTAACTTATAAATTTCATTTATATAAATATGTATAAGGTTAAATAAATGGACACTTTATAAAAATGGTAGTTGAATAAGATTTACAAGTTATAAAAACTATAAACATGATTTTTACGACTTTTTCGGCTATTACCGTAAAATTAATGTTTTTGTTAAATAAAACCTAGACGGTTGGACTCGTCTAATGTAAACTTTTATAAACTCATATACTGATATATAAACATATATAACAAGTAAAAACCGATAAAAGCCGAACTATATAACATACGGACATTAACGGGCTAAGTTAACGTTATTGGACTAATAATACAACAAAATGGACTAAAACACTTATAACCTTATTTATTGGGCTTAACCCATTTAGGCCCAACATGTAAAGTATAAATACTGATAATACAAGTATGAAATGGATTAATACATGTTAATGAACTTACAATAGGCTTATTGGACCTAAAACACGTAAATAGGTAAAACTAGTAAACTAGTAAGAAGTTACCAATACATAAACACTAAAATGAGTAAAAGAGAATATGTAAACCCACTTGATCATCATATATATATATAATCATCATATGTATACATAATTGTTATTTTTATAAAGTCATTGGACATGAGTCTAAGACGAGTATTATTTGTCTAGGTTTCCGTGATTGAAGCACGTACCGTACATCCGAATTGCCGATAACCCGCCTTCCCACATCAACGTGAGTTCATAGCCTCGCACTCTTTTAAATGTTTTTATGAAATGTTTTATAAACCCGCGAGGGAGATAACATGTTAGTTTTTATAAAACTGGACACCATTTGTCCTGATTGTTTGTTTATTGATTTGGACCCGAATGATTGTATGACCCGATTGTATGACCCGATAAATAATTAAAGGACCCGATAGCTGAAATTAAATGGATTATTAAAGTTAGGTTATGTCACTAAAAGTCCCATTAGCATGCATTGTGAACTACCGGGAGTTGGTAGACGCTTATGCATTTAATAGTACTATTTGGGGACGATCACCCCAGTTCGCGCCTTGACGGTTGATCCCCGTCGTGCCACATTGATTGGTAAGCGAATTTATGTATGAGAAGATTTCCATAGCGTGACCTTTGTGACGACACGCTACTTTAGATGGGAAAATTGAGTATCGGGTTAGCTACCCGTTGTTGGTTTAGTAAGGTAACAATGTCATGCGGCTTATAATAATCCAAATTAACGAAATACTACTGTACGCTCCGAATTACGATGTATTGCCTGACTAGCAATACGGGGTCATACTAATGATATTATGTTTGTGTTTTGGTTTTCGTAACCATATTCATATACGGTTTTTATTTAACTTTATACAACGTCGTAAGACGTATTGTATGATGTTTTTACGACATTAGCTCGTATAACGATTTTTAAGGCAAATGCAGATATTATGATTTTCGATAAGGATTTGTATAAAATGACTTTGGCTATTTTATGGCCTATTAAAATGGTTTGTACAAAATGATTTTCAGTAATAATTCTATACTGATATTATATTGATGGATTTTATTAAACTCTATGAATTCACTCGGCGTTATCGCTGACCTTTTCTTTTAACATGTTTTGTCTCAGGTACTTGAAGGTAATTCTCGGGAAGACAACAAGAATTCATGGCCCGCACCTAAATACTTATTTCCATTCAAATTCTTTGTAAAACCTGTATTAAATACAATGACTTGGGACCTATGTAAATTTGATATTTATGAATGGAAATGATTTATTATTAAACGACGCGATTTTTATGCGTTGTCTATGATGTGAGTAATGTGCTATCCCGTAACACCAAGGAGTCTTCCGCTGTATTGAGTTGTATAAATTTGGGGGTGTTACATTTTTCGATATTCTTTAGTTGCATTCTCAAGTTGTTTATAGGTTAGATAGCGTGATAGTAGCAGAAATTTAGTTTACTAGATCAGAGATCAGGAGTGCGAGTATTCTGTTTTGCAGGTTTCATTATGCAGGTTTACAGGTTGCTTTGTGTTCGAAAGTAGATTAAGGAGTTTTGGAATAGCTTGATTGCCACTGATTAGTTCAGTAGCGATCTTCGTTGACAATGGACAGATCTGTAGTTGAAGTAGTGCTTGTCTCAAGGCAGCTCAGCGCTGAACCTTCGCCATCAGTGGACTAGTCTTCGGATGCACAGGTCAAGCACGTTTTATTTTTCTGAATATTTTAGCGAAAATCTGTTATTTCGTTTGTTAGCGTTATACTTTACTAGCAAATTGCTTGTTAATTTGTTATCTGTTCTGTCCAATTCCGTTTAAATCTTGTAGTTACTTCATGAACTTTACAACTAGCTGATAAGTAGTAGTGTTTGGTTTAATAGCTTACTAGCTGAATTAGATTGAATAAGAGTATATTTCTGAGGTGTAAAGCTTTTAACTAGCAAGTTAGTGTAGGTTCATTTAGAATAACCATAGAAGCCAAATTAGCTCAAATATAGTAAACATTCAGAATTCAGTCAAACAAATAACTTAGGAATGGTTGTATTTTGGGATCTGAGATTTGTTTACTCCTACTGTTTAATATTGAGCTAAAGTTGTTCATAATAGGATATTAATAGAAATTGCTTTAGTATAATATTTCATAGTTACTATTTTTTTTAAGCTGCTCACAAGCTTTTGTCCCAAAATAATTAAAGTAGAATGGCATTGAGATAGGTACTGGTGTCTGTTTTAATTTTCTCACATTATCAATAGTTTTCTTGAATGTACTATTTTAGTCCATCAATCCGTATATGTGTTTCCCAGTTATAGTCCCTGTAAACTTGCTCCTTAGTTTGTCCTGTTAGAATTTGTTTTTTAAATTTTTTTTTAAGAAGCGTATAGGTTGAATTCATTTTATTTTTGAACTGTTTCTTTCTTGTTAAAAAGCTTTTTGTTGGGCCATATTTCCTTTTGTAGTGTATACGCTTGTTGGGCTTTAGTAGATTTGCACTTTTATTGGATTAGTTTAAATTATGTATTTGAACTTTCACACATATTTTATGTAGTAATAGACTAGTACAAATATTAATAGAATTTAATAATACTATAGTATTAGTATAATATCATAATAATAAACCTTCTCGATTTCCGTGTCATTTACGTTTTTGTTTAAAGTAGTTATAAATACCAAATACACTATTTTAACCAAAAACAATAAAGTCAAGCTTGGATAGTTATATCAATTCGATAAGACCGAGAGACAACGAACTAAAAACGACTTATTAAATGGCGCCGCTGCTGGTTCTTTTCGTGAAGATTAACGGTTTCGAGTGAGACGATTGGATTTTGGGATCCGTTCACTTTGTGAACGTTATTTTTACGTATTATTAATCAAAAAGAACATAAAAAATCAAAAAGATAAAAATACAAAAAAATAAAAAATCACAAAATCAATTTTTCCTAAAGAATTGAACCAAAAAAATAAAAAAATCCAAAAAGTAATATTTTTCCTAAAAGATTACACCCAAAAATATATATTATATCGGTTTTCATCATTTTTACGTACATATAGTATTTTTTTTAAAAAACAAATAAATACAAAAATATTTTTGATATATTATTATATGTAAATACGTATACGTATAAGAACCACCAATACACATATTCTCCATAAGTATTACCGAGGCAATACACCGTGTTAGGGGGCGTTCCGGTCCTTGACACGTGTATCGATCGAATTTAATTAAGCAAGAATAGATAAATACTTCCAATAGGCAATAATTCGAAGGATACAAACTACAAAGTGAATAGAAAGGCGATGTGTTATAAAATACAATCTAAGGGTCAATAGGTACTTAAGTGCTTCGCGCCACCTAACCCCCCGTTCACTAGTGCGTATTCTAATAAGGAAGGCTTTATTGGGGGTCTTGCACCCAAGTAGTAATTACATATATTATACTTTCTTGTGGATATTTCATATCGAACCTCGAGGGAGATAATCTCTTCTCCTTCAAAAGTCGACCGAGAGCTTATCTCTCACTCCTCGAGTTTATTTATACGTGTACTCGCACGCGTGTAACCATACCACCTTTGGTGTATTACTTCCTTCCCCGAGGAAGCTTTCAAACGTCATTTTACTTGTATATACATTCGGCCACCTTGTTACACATGGATACTCGTTCCATGTTGAAGATTTTGCAACAACGATCCGCAACGCTAATTATTCGCCTTGTTCGACTTGTGATGGTCCACACGATACTTATTTATGTGATAAAAACAATTGCTATTATGGGGAGGGATATGCTTATAATGGAACCGAGAACCCTAATTTTCGACCTAACACTCAAATGGACTACACTTGTAATGACTATATGGGATATTCCGGTTTTTCATCACAAAATCCACCATCATTTCATGATCAACCCTTTGATGAGCAATACCAAAACCAAGAATTTTCAAATTATGGAGGTTTTCAAAATAATGATTATTTTCAAGACTATAATCAAGAAACCTTTCATAATCAAGGATATAATCAAGGGCTTTACCAAGGGAATATGCAAAATGAATCTCAAATTATTGAATTCCTTGCTAAGATGCATCAAGATAATGAGAGGAGATTTCAAGAGAGTGAAAGGAAACTTGAAGAATGGTACGAGGAAACTAATCAAATATTCATGCTCCTTTTACAATCTTATCCAATTCAAAGTGCTTTACCATGTGATATTGAGCCATCTTTGAGAGTTGATGATAAGGATGATACTATTAGTGATGAATATCGTGAACCATGTGAAGAAGAATATCTTGCTACTTGTGCTCGTAGGACTTATCCATTCATTTATGACGATGATGACGATCCTCCGATTTGTATGACACTTAATGATGACACACCTTCAGCACCTTTACCTCACATGGGACCCACCGACTCTTTAACCATGGGGGACGAGCCTCTTAGCACTAATACAAACACCAATTCGGGTGAATTAACCTCTTCTAGTGTTGAGAACCTTATCCCAATCCAAAGACAGCTTGAGGGTGTTTCCAATGAACCATGTGACGAGCTTTGTATCGATACATCTTCTACTCATGATCACATTGTGATTTCATCACATGTTGACCTTCATGCTACTACTAGTGATTTTGGTGACTTTGATCTTGATGAATTGTTTAAAGAAAAGGATAATGAGATTAAGGAAGAGTTTGTGAAAGACTTGCCACAAATAGAGGATGATGATTGTGATTCTAGTGATGCATCTTATGCTATATCATCCGATGACTTGTCTTGTCAAGATAACATTCCTAATTTGGATGAGGAGTTTGCTCCTATAGGAAAAGTGGATCCTTCTCCTCTACCACCTTATGATTCTTGTGATGAAACCTTTGATGATCCTTATGATAGTGATGAGTCTTTTACTTCTGATGATGATGACTCCATTTCTTCTATGACTCCTTCATCTATTCCTCTAAGTGATTTTGTGATACATTCAAATCCTCTTTTTGAGACATGTTTTGATAACCCACTTTTTGAGGAGTGTGAAGAACCTAATAATGAGTCTATAGAAGAAGAGCCCTTGATTGATCATCCTTCACTGGTTTTTGAGGATACACATATTGATTTTCATGATCATATCATCCCTTTGAGTGATTCTCTCATTAATACACCTCCTTTTGAGCCTTATGTTCCCACCCTCCCACCCTTGAAGTTGGTTATTGATGAAGATCCTTTACTCTTAGAGATTGATACTTTTTCATCTAAGGCACTTTTAGAACCTAAAACCTTTGATATGGACTCTTTTATGGAGATTGATGCCACCATAGAGGATACTCTTGCACATTTTGATATAAAGGTCAACGATAGTGTTTCTAATTTGGAAGAGGAGGTTCGTCTTATTACTACATTGCTTTTTGGGAACATAGAGACTACACCTCCTCCACATGACACTATTAATTTTGATCCTCCTTTCACTATGCATTCTATGGAAGATTACCCACCTTTTGATGATGATGACGAGCCTAACATGGACATAATAGTTATGAATGTTTTGATACCTACACCTTCATTGTCTCATGATGTTTTGATCACTAAGGGGGAATCTTATATGGTTGATATGAGATCACCTTCTTATTTTCCCATGAAGGGAAAGGTTTTTGATCCTGGGATACATAAATTTGAGACACCTTGGTTTTCATCTAGTCCACTTAAGAGTGTGATTTCGATCGATATGGACTTCTCATATGATCTTACTTTGTTGATGCTACCTACTTTGGAGTTGTTCACTTGTCGAGATGGAAACTATGTATTTGATCCTAGGGTGCTTCCTATTTGAGAGATTTCGTATGTTGGACAAACTTGAGACACGTTGGACCGTTCCATTTATCGAGGCGGATATTGTAAATCTTATAGTAAATGGCAACGTGCTAAGTTTGAGTGTATCATGTGAGACGAGCTTCAAAGTGGATATCATTTATTCTCCATGATGGTTCCCCAAGGACAACTTAATTCGGGGCTGAGTCGAGCTAGCAACTTAGGGTTAAAAAACTCAAGCAATGAATAACTAGGTTAGAAAACGTAGAGTAGATCTAAATAGGTTAGGTTTAATTAAAAGGATGCTATAGTAGAGTTGAAGTGAAGGGGTGGCCTTTCTTCGTCTTTTTGTGTTTGTTTCAAGGGTTGCTCTCTCATATTTCATGCTTGGAGCTCATGGAGGAGGCCCGTGTATCCGGTTCACTTCGATTAGTTTTTGCTATAGTGATATTCAACATTTGTGCTTAAAATGAATACCTTTAGTTGTCTCTTCCTTAGCTTGAGTTAAGCAAAGTAATCAATGTCATAAGTGTAGGGGAGTTTACTCCAATACTCTTAAACATTGAGGACAGTATTTATCTTAAGTGTAGGGGAGACTTCTATCAAAGTGACCTTACCTAGACCATTGCCTTAACTTCATGATAACTTGGGAAATTAATTTTTCAAACATTTTTCAAATTTTTGATCTACTTTGGCCACCAAAAATATGCATTCATAATTTTTGCATCAATCATTTTTCATTTTGCATAACACATTTGCATTATATACATTTCTTCTTTTATTTTTATATCAAAAATATATAAAAAGGAAAAAAAATATAATAAGGACATGGTTTAACAAATTTAGACTTCTTTGACATATTAGGCCCGCCATGGATATTTTGACTCAACCCGAGTTTGCTTATATATGCACTCTCTAGCTAGTATCCTTAACCATGTAGTCCTTCATTGGTCTATTAGGCTAAGCATCCACCAATCTCATTATTTGAGATTTTAAATTTGTGGAGAATGGGAAATGATAGAGTTGAAGCAAGTATAAAAGGGCTAGATAAACTTCATGATAATTACTTGTGGCTAAACCCTTCTCTTCTTTACCTCTATTTTCTTCGCATGTATATATGTTAATAAATAATAAAGAACGGTTTTAATCGGTTTGTAATCTCTTATGCATTTTTGTCTAATCATTCATGGTTGGCATAAGTACGTCTTAAGATTCTAAGTTAGAACGTTTTATGTGTACTAAACTTATGTCATGCTTAATATTTGGCGGGTTTTTTTCCTTTTATTCTTTTCAAATTTCTTTGTGAGGAATAAAGAAAAATAAGAGCGGCTTATAGAAAAATGAGTGGCTAGTAAAAAAAAAGAAAAAGAAAAAGAAATAATTATACAAGACTCCCAAGAGGGGCAGTGAAGTGTTAATTATAGTAACTATTAGATTCCAATATTACCTTGACGGGTTGCGGGGATTTAATAGTTGCTCCAATCCAATATTACCTTGACGGGTTGCTGGATTGAAGATCCAAAGTCTCAAAAAGATAGCGGATGTAAATTATTGCGTGAGTTTTATTTTTCTTTCCTTAGCGAGTGTGTAGCTACTTATTAATGCATGACATGAGGATTTCACACATAAGGCGAATGACTTATTATTCTTGAAACGGACTTATATTAATTGTGAGTGGTTTTTCAAGTAATGGATGAGAGGATTACTTAGGATTAAAACCGTGCTTCCTTATTTTTGGATTTTACATTTCTTATACTTCACGCTTTAAATAATGACAAATTTGCCCAAAAGCAATTTGCTCAAATAATAACCGGTTCCACATTTAATTGTCATGAATAAGTTGATGCACCTTTTTACTTGTGAATACAATGATCCCATTTTTAAGCTTGGTATGGGGAAAGTGAAACTTGAGGGTGATAAGTGTCCATGGTACCAAAGCCCTAATTAAAGTCATTGATTTCTTTATGAGTTATTTCCATCAAACTCATTTATGAAAAAATTCAAAAATATATAAATAGAATTGTTTT
Organism: Glebionis coronaria; assembly: GCA_025667525.1. Lineage (NCBI taxonomy): Eukaryota > Viridiplantae > Streptophyta > Magnoliopsida > Asterales > Asteraceae > Glebionis > Glebionis coronaria. The sequence continues at coordinate 105,042 of JANFOE010000273.1, read as the reverse complement.
CTTTGCATTGCATTGTAAATACTCAAAATCATTCATCATGTAGCATAGTATAGATTATTAAATCATAAAATGGCCAAGGTTGATTAATTATGAGAAAAATGCACTCTAGAGCTTTGAAATACTGCATTGCATGAGGCCATGGCAATGGTCAAGTGGATGGGAGTTGATAAGTGTGAAAACACTCATCAATAATGATCCAAAAACCACTCAAAACACAGTCAAACATATTATATTTAACTGAAAAATATCAGAATTACGCGTGTATTTGTGTTTTGGGTGTTTCAGGTAAAAAAAGATACATAATGGAACAAACATGTGTTTTCAAGGGATTTATCTGACAAAAGACGAAGAAAATGACAAAAGAAGCCAATGAGGACCAAAGATGCAAGATACATTAAGTTTCAAGGATCTATCTTGCCAAATATTACAGATTTAAAGGCTTAAAGTGGATGATATTCAAAGTTGAAGAACTAAGATTGCATATATATCAAGGATACAAGTTAAGGGTCCAAATCTGCCATTTATACAAAGATAAATTACTGAAATCCATTTGGACCAATCAGGACTGAGAAAAGATTTTATATGGATTGCCAAGTCACCAAATCAGGACCATAGGATGTGGATATTGTTCGGACGACTGTGATGATGATCCTAGAGAAAGCTACTCAGCCAACCAGAGGATGACACATCACACTTTCTTCTTCAACAGATCAAGGATAAAGGAGTTGATTTCAGGAAAAGTTATAAAGAGCAAAAGTGGTCGCCTTTGTCTCCTCTACACTCCCATACAATTCAATTAAACTAAAATCGACTTCCTTGAAAACCCCCAAATTCCCCAATCTTCAAGAACCCTAGATGATGACGTGTCAGCAATTCATTGGCTGGAACACGTCATCGAAACCTCCTTCACCTCACTTCCACTCCTATAAATACCACTCTTCCATCTCACTTCACAGTTGGTTAGACTAGGTGTAGTTACACACAGTTAGCTTAGGAGTAGTTTTCACACACATAGTAGATTAGGATAATGAGGATTAGTGTAACTATACTTCGTGCTTTCTGTCAGTTGCATAGTTGTTAGAAATTAGTTAATCTCTGTAACAGATTTTAACCATTAATGAAATCATTCTGTCCACTTTACAGCTTTCATCATTAGCTTCTCTATTCTATTCCTCTTTACCTAGTTTATGTTAATCAGTTCTAAGGAGTTAAAAGCTTTCAGTTTAATTCTGTTAAAGTTTGTTAATCAGTTGTGTTAATCCCATTCAATCTATAACACAAGATTTAGAGAGAGAAATAGTAGAAAAGTAGAGAGAGAGAGTAGAGAGAGAAGTGGAAGGTTTACACTAAAACTAGGTGTTTTATGAAATGAACCAACACCCTCTTCCACATGAGGAAGAGGGTTATATATGCCACGGCTCTAAGGCCTTTGTGGGCTTCATCTTGGGCCGGGCTTGGCATTCACTTGGGCATATAGCCCCTAACAAAGACAATATTAGCTTAAAGTCCAAGCCCGCTTTTCCCGACTAACCTATTACTATACAAGACCAATAACCACTAAGATGACCTATTACATTCTTGTTCGACTATATAAAATATAGGTCTAACAATCTCCCCCAATGTATCGGTCATCTTAAAAAACTTAAAAAGCATAAGATGGTTGAGTGAATACATTCTTGTAGAGGAGATCTTCCTGCTTTGGTCTTGTATCTTGGTCTTGATCTTGTTTGTAACAGCTTTGTTCCTTCATGCTATCGTGATCTTTATCTTGAGCCTTTGTCATTTGACTTTGAGTGCTTGAGATCTTCATTTGTACTCCTTGTGACTAAGATGACCTATTACATTCTTACATGCTTAGGTATCTTGATTATCGCCATCTTGTGCTATTGTGACTTCTGAATCGACATTGGTTACACAGCTACGCCACCTTCTTGATATACAGTAACATATACAGACACGGATGAAATGGCTTTGAACATTTCACCCTAACTCGGTAGCGTTTTACCTCCGGTCGGTGAAGACCGTTAAACGGTATTAAATACCGTACCTGTGATCAGGTAGATTCGATTAAGAACCTCCTTGACAGGGTTTCCCGGCGGTAGTAGCCAGTTCTCTTTCCTCGACCGTCTCAAAGCAGACTGCGAACGTAAAGAGTGAATCATAAGGATAAATTATCCGTCTGATTAGAGTCGTCAATTCAGATTTCCTTGAACAAGTTTGATTCTAAAAGAATCGCACCATTGTTGCTTTCCAGTTTGTCACAAGCTTGATTCATAGAGAATCTTGTGAGTTACCTACCGCAGTGCTGTTTGATGTTGACACTGGAAGGATTTCCATTCGTCACTGTGAACACTAATGAGTGTCACTCTGAATGTTCTGGCAAGATCACATGGATTTTGCGAAGAAACCTGGAATCAAGTTTGAATCAATTAAGAATCGAAACTTAGTTGCTTTCCAGTTCTCACAAGTTTGATTCGTGTAGAATCGCACAAGTTACCTACCATGAGCTTGTTTAATGCTGGCTCAAGCAGGATTTCCATCTTCATTGTGAGTCGTATCACTCAGATGTTCTGGCAATATCACAAGGATAATGCGTAGGACTCGATTGTGTCCTAATGAGATGATAAATTGATCTCTTTTAGCTCTAGACTCAATAAGTGCATTTTGGTAGTCGGAGGCTGGAGCAGACTGCCACCTTTTCAATATTAACTAACTCGGATTGAGAAAGTCAATAGATACGTGTTGATCTCTGTGACAATGAGACAAATTTCTTTTGAGAGAAACTCGAATGGCTGGGAAAGGGTTGTGTATCGCATCACTGGGTCCATGACACTTGTCTTCAAGATATGTGTTAACCCGGTTTCTGCCTAAGTTGCATAGAATATTCAACTCCTTCAATGCTTACCAATACGTCATCACTAGCACCTTGTTGTGATTGTTCCAGTGCTAACTTAAGTAATTGGTCCGCATTCAGCTTCATTCAACTCCATCTTTCCTAAGGACAACTATTTCTAGCTATGGAGTGTCCTTGGGTAGATCCCTCCGGTTCTGGTTGGATCATAGGACTTAGTTTCCTATCCTAAACCACCTTTTGACTCCATCGTTCCGTCGTGGATAGTAGGTTGTTTTGGGTATAGATCGTAACCATAAACCATTGAAAACCATTCAAAGTGTTTGATAAAAATCAAAACTTTTAACACTTGAAAGTTTTACATTTCCGAAAAGCTTCCCCTACACACATGCATCGATATACGAAATAGTTTGGCATGTGAAGGAAAGAGTTGCACTTGAGTCTTTAAGATCACTTGTTGCGATATATTACATTTTAATCACATTTTCTCCCCTATCTCTAATATAAAAATAGAATATTAGAGATACCTATTGATTAAAATATGACAATTTCTGAAATCGACGGGAGAGAAACATGTGTGCATGCATGAATCATGGAACTTTTTCAGTCGGGTCGCTCCCCCTCAACAATATATGTGTGTCTTGAGACAAAATTTGACAAAATTTTAGAAAAACGACACCACAAAATATGTTGAGGTACGAAGATGAGATGCCTTTTCCGATATAATATATTACATTTGACAATTTCATATCATTTTCGGAATGTGTTGGATACATAAAATATGACAATTTTAGAGATGTACCCAACAACATTAAAAGGATTGATTTTAAAACGCTCCCCCTCAAAAATTGATCAAAATAACATATGACAATTTTGAGATATGAAAACCACATATGAGGAAGGGAGTGTTGAACACACAATTTTGAAAGATTTAGAAAAACCTTTTGAGAAATTCTTGAAAAATTGTGTTCAACTGTTTTAAAATAATCAGGATAGAAGACTTCTCTTCTATTGCTTAGGGAAAGCGCACTGAAACGTACACTTCCCTTTCGGGTCCGTTTTTCATGAGCTCAAAACTTTGATTGTTTTGTGACTAGCTCATGACCGAGAAACATAAATTTCCTGTTGTGAAGGATAAGTTATCATCCGTGATAAACTTTCCTTAAGTTGAAGTTCAAGGTCTAAGCTGACATGTACTTAGAGATCGTTTTCATGAACTTAAAAACTTTGAATGTTTTTATGAGAAGCTCATGACTGAGAAATATGATTTTCTCGTTGAGAAGGATAAGTTATCGTCCGAGATAAACTTTCCTTAGTTGAGGTTCGAGTCCTAAGCTGTGATGCGCTTAGAAGTCATTATGAGAGAATATCAAGCAGCTTCATTTCCCAAAACCTCCAAGTCTTCTGGAGTCATATACTTCATACCAAGACGGAAAACGAGATACACAAACCTATCTTTCGATAGAGCTTTTGTAAACAAGTCTTCCAACTGGTACTCAGTTCTCACAAAGTATAATTCCACGATGCCGCGTTCCACTTGTTCCTTGATGAAGTGATATCTGACATCAATGTGCTTGGTGCGGGAGTGCTGAACCGGATTGCAAGATATGGCTATGGCCGACTTTGAGTCACAATACATAGGTATTTTATCAAAGTGGAAACCATAATCCGTTAGTTGAGTTCTCATCCAGAGGACTTGAGCACATCACGCGGATAGCCACATATTCTGCTTCAGCTGATGAGAGCGAAGTGCAATCCTGCTTCTTTGACGACCAGCTGACAAGCTTGTCATCCCCTAGAAATTGTATGCTACAAGAAGTGCTTTTTCGACTATCAAGACAACCTGCGTGATCAGAATCTGAAAAAGCTGTTTGATTAAAACCGGTTTCCCTCGGATACCAGAGTCCCATGTGAATGGTATTCTTAAGGTACCGAAAGATCCGTTTAACCTCTTTGAGGTGCTTTTGAGTAGGTCTGGCTTGATATCGTGCACAATAGCATGTGGCATGATGAATATCAGGCCTGCTGGCTGTAAGGTACATAAGTGACCCGATCATACTACGATATCGCGTTTGATCTACGGGATATGAGTACAAGTCAGCGTCTAGGGATGTGGTCGAAAGTGGTGTACCAACGCGAGCACATGAGGTCATACCATGCTTTTTAAGTATCTCTTGAGCATACTTAGCTTGGTTAATGAAGATACCACGTGGGGATTGATGAATCTGGAGGCCTAAAAAGAATTTTAGCTCCCCCATCATTGACATTTCAAATCTTATGTGCATTAGTTTTTCAAAACGTTTTGAAAGTTTTGGGTTCGTAGAACCAAAAATAATGTCATCAACATAAACTTGCACCAGCATTATGTCATCCCCATATTTATTAGTAAAGAGACTAGGATCAATAGAACCTTTGGAGAATCCTTTGGACACCAAGAAGTTTGAAAGTTCTTCGTACCATGCCCTTGGAGCTTGTTTAAGTCCATATACAGCCTTCTTGAGACGATAGACTTTGTCAGGATGATGAGGATCGATGAATCCTTCCGGCTGATTCACATACACTTCTTCCTTCAAATGACCGTTGAGAAAAGCAGTTTTAACGTCCATCTGAAAAACCGTGAAGCCCTTATGTGCAGCATAAGCATGGAATATCCTGACTGCTTCCAAACGAGCGACTGGAGCGAATGATTCATCGTAGTCTATGCCTTCTTGTTGACGGTATCCCTTAACCAAAAGACGAGATTTGTTTTTGATGATGGTTTGTTCTTCATCCAGTTTGTTTTTCCAGATCCATTTGAAATCTAAAATTGACATTCCATAGGGTCGGTCAACAAGTTCCCAAACATTTAGGCGTTCAAACTGATGAATTTCGTCTTGCATTGATTCAATCCACGCATGATCAGTCATGGCTTGTTTGATGTTTGTAGGTACATTTGAACTCACGGTGAGTGCATACATACACACATCGCCATCGGTTTCGAGTTGTCTGTGTGTTCGAACCGGTTTTGAAGGATTTCCAATGACTTGCTCCAATGGATGATCACGTATCCAATGGTGAGTGGATGGATATGGTTGGTAGAATGTATGCATGTTGGACGGATCAACATGTTGAGTAGAAGACTCTCCGACTTCGTGTACCGGTGTACCAAACGGATTGATAAATTCTTCATCGTCAGGTTGTGCATCGACTGCTTGATTGTTGTTTCCTCCTTCAGCATTGACGGTTGGTGATGTTGGTTGTATGACAGTTTCTTGAGTTTGTTGAGTATCCACTGGAATTGTCTCTTAAGCAACGGTTGCTGAAGTAGATGCAGTTGTGTCTTGTTGACTTTGTGCAGGTGCATCAGCAGTATTGATAGCGGAAGGCTTTGACACAACTTGATTGTTTCCATAGTAATATTCATCAAACATTGGATCATATAAATCAACCAACTCATTCATTTGTGTCGTATCCGTCGAGTCTGCTGTAGGAGTATTTTCTTGACATTCTTGCACGGGACGTACACTGTTGTGTGTAGGTGCCATGTTGGACATTTTGGAGCGGGACTTGAGCTGTTGTGATCAAGTACCATTTGTGGCAATTCGTTAAAGTTCACATGAATTGTTTCGACAATAATCTTTGTTCTCTTGTTATAGACCCGATATCCTTTCGACAATGTAGCATACCCCACAAAAATACATGCATCACCTTTTTCTTTCATCTTGTCGAGATTCGTCAAATACGTGAAAGAATTTTACAGTAGGTTTCCTGCTATTGATGATGTGGTAAGGTGTCTTTTCATGTCTAGGGATGACGAGAGAACGATTCTGAGTATAACAGGCAGTTGCAATTGCTTCAGCCCAGAAGAATAGCGGTAATTTTGAAGCAGAAAGCATTGTTCGAGCAGCCTCAACCAAAGTACGGTTCCGTCTTTCGACAACGCCGTTTTGTTCAGGAGTTGGAGCAATAGACGTTTGATGTTCGATGCCTTCTTCTTGAAAGTAAGATTGCAAGTTCTTGTTCAAAAATTCAGTACCCCTATCCGTTCTTACGGTTAAGACTTGAGCTTGAAGATTGCGTTGTATCATCTTGAGAAAGTTTTTGAGACCCTCTGGTGTTTCATCTTTGGACCTTAAGAATAAAGTCCATGTGTATCTAGAGTAATCATCAACAATCACGAGAATATACTTTTTCCCGTTAATACTCTCTACACGCATGGGACCACATAAATCCATGTGTAGAAGTTCCAATCGTCCTTTTGAGCTTGGGGTAGTCTTTGTTTTGAAATACTTCCGTTTTGCTTTCCCCAACTCACAAGAAGAACAAAGATGGTCTTTGACGAATTTCAACTTAGGAAGACCGGTCACAATATCATTCTTCGAAAGCAAGTTGATGGTGTCAAAGTTGAGATGTGACAATCGTTGATGCCATAACCATGCTTGAGATGATGAAGCTTTAGCCATTAAGCAAATTGGATTTGTTGAAGATGTGTCTTGAAGAGTTACTGTGTAGAGATCATAACCACGAGAACCTGTAAGAAGGTCATTCCCATCGTAGTCTCTAACATAGCAAGTAGATTTCCGAAAAGCCACTTCCAAATCCGCATCACAAAATTGACCAACCAAGAATAAATTGTGATTCAGTTCCTCGACGTAATAAACCCGTTTTATAGTGATATTCCCTTGAACCAAGTCTCCATATCCGAGTATCGGTGCAAATTGATCATTTCCAAACCGTACCGTACCCAGAAAATTCTCCACGAAGTTAATGAGAAGCTTAAGATTGCCCGTCATGTGCTTTGTGCACCCGGAGTCCATTATGAATAGGATGATTTCGATGAGCTGTAGAAGAATTAGAAGACAATGTAGCATTTGACAAATGGGAGCCCTTGATAGAAACGGGTTCCAAAATAGTAGTGGGCCTAGATGCAAAGTCTACAGGCAAGCTGATATTCCTCGACCCAATCACTAAAGTGGTTAACTTAGGTACCCATTTGTATCCGGGTGGTGTAAATATTGAATACCCCCGTGTACATGTCCTAATCATGTTCTCATATAGCTTCTTTAATCTGTTTTGTTTACGCAGAGTAGTGGAGTCTAACGCACTTAGTTTCTTAAGTGGTTGATCAGTGGATTGGTTCAAAGTTCTTGTGGGTTCTCTAGTACTAGTGGGCACAGGAATAGGCTTCCTAGTTCTAGTATTCACGCCATTATGATTAAGAGCACAAGCATCATGATTGAGAGTACGAACACATTTTCCACATTCAACACAAACAACTTCAACATTCGAGGTCTTAGCATTTAAACTGTCATTACAAGCAGTTACAGACGTTTTATTCTTAGAAAACTTAAAATTCCTACGGTGATCTTCTACTTCCAACTTCTTTCCTTGACTATTGTTAGGCATGGCCTTATCTTGCATTCTATTGCTCTTAAGCTGTGGTCCGCTAACGCTAGTAGTAGGGATTACTCCTGTAGAAGAAGACACACGTTGATTAGTTTTCTTAATATTCTGAGGTAACCGCGATGTTCCAGTTTGAGTGGGCTTAGTGTTCATCTTATACATTCCAGGTGCTATCACATTGGTACTCTTATCATTTCCTATCTTAGGCAAAGTCTGTGGGTATTGTCCCAAAATAGATGATTTAGGGCATTTAACCGCATTTGGTTGACGAACGACGGATGGTTTACCCAAAACAGACTTTCCTTTGATTTTCTCAATGAGTTTCTGTAACTCACTTATGGCTATGTCCCTTTCTTTTAGCTGAGCTTTCAAATCATTTATTTCGAAATCTTTTTCATTTAGTAGACGAAACGAAGAAGCTGACTTTTCTTGACATTTTTTATGATTATGAGTTTTTTCACCTTTTTGTAAAGCAAGTTCAAGAGAAATGGAGTGTTTATCAAGTTGAGAAAAACTTTTCGAAAGTTTGTTATATGACTGAATTTGTTTTGAAAGCTCTACTTCAAGATTGTGACATTTCTCGTCTGATTCTGACACTAGACATGCTACATGACAATATTGATCAAGATCGGTATACACACCAAGTATAGCATTCATATGGCCAGCATAAAAATATTCCTTAGAAAGTCGATCAATTTCGTTAGAAAGTTGGTGTTCTTGTGTCTTTAATTTAATTTGAAGAAAATCAACTTCATCTTCAAGAGATTTGACATAGCTTAAATCAGTTAACATTTCCTCAGTGAGAGCATTATAAAACATTTCCACATTTTTTGAAAGATCATCTATGGTTGGAACAATGCATTGTTGAATGACGACTTCTACTTGTGGGTTAGGTTTAATATTCCAAATGGTATCCCTAGAAACTTTTTCATTGTCGACGACACCTTTGTACAAATTTAAAACCCCTTGTTTTATAAACTCAAATTGCTGAACACTTTTGCTTTTCTCATCCCATTTACGTTTTTCATCCAAAATTCGCTTTTCTAACAAAATTGATTGTTTTTTGAAACTCCTTTTTAAAGAAACTTTCTTTTGTGGTTCATCACTTGGTGGTGGAACACTGTTATACATCTTTTGTTCTTTTGAAAGTTCTTTTTGAGGAACAAACTTAATATAATGATCAAAATCAGAAAGGTTTATTAAATCACTTAAGTTTGATCGACTTTCTTCTTGATGACGAATGATTTCGTCGCAGTCGGGTGAGATCATAAGAGCAAGATTATCAACATAACAACCGATATCATAAAGAGCAGGTTTGGTACTTTGAACTTTCTTGAGATATTCAGGCTTGACAAAACTCGTTTTCATATTTCTATTGAGCATATTCATAGTTTGAATAGACTGACCCGTTTTGTAAACAATGTTGTTTAACGTGTCGACTCTCTTTTCCAAAGCAAGAATTTTTTCAATATCCTTTTCTTCACGAGTTTTATAAAGCTCAGTTTGTTCTTTGTTAACCGACTCTAATTCAGTAATTTGGAGTTTATGTAGCAGCAGTTGTTCTTCATGTTCCGATATCTTTTGTTTTGACATATGAAATTCATGTGTTACTTCTGAAAAATATTGTTCGTTGAGCACCTTACGTTCATATACCAAACCATTAGCTATTGCAACCCGTCGATCAACTTCTTTTACATAATCACACACTCTTTAAGCCTGTCTATCTCCTCGGATAAGGATGTGTTTGCTTGCTTCAAACGTTTATTAGCCTCTTTGTTTTCCTCAATTTCATGTTTTAAAGAATCAATAATAGACGCAAGCAAATCAAGGTCCTCATCCGAGTCAGTATCCTGTACAGCTTTTCCGTCATCATTACACATATGTTGTGAATCCGTAGAGATATTGCTATCTTCCGTGTCCATTAGATATGTGTCATTGATGCTTTCGGGTTGCTCAGGATGCCGTCGTTCATTAGCAAACACATTATAGTTATCATGTGATGGTACCTTTTCAAGTGGCTCAGAATCATAGATGGGTCCAGAAGTGTCATCAGTCTCTAGGATCACTTCTTGAATCTTTTCCATGTACACATAATGTGCCTCTAACTCTTGATCATCGGCTTCATCATCAGTGTCATCACGCCAGTCAACTTCATCTGCTGTGAGTGGAATTCCTGCTTCTTCTTTCTTACACAGCATCATCTTTTCCTTGTGATACCCTGAGTCCTTAACCCGTTTTGGCTTCTTGCATTCCCTAGCCATGTGCCCAAATCCCTTGTAGTTGAAGCATTGAATCCCAGTCTTCTGTACAACCGGAGTGCCTACAGTATCTCTAGCCCCAACTTGATTCAGCATCCTCTGATTATCATACCTAGCATCCCGATCATACCTAGGTGCATGATCAACTTCCTTATATCTAGCATTGGATGATGATCTGAGGTTGTTGTTGGTAGGTTTGTAGATCTTCTTATAAGTTGTGGTGAGTAAAGACGGGAGTTCTTCAATCTTCTTGTCCCTTGAAGTTTGTTCATCATCACTGTCTCCATCTGACTCGGTGTCATACTTTGGAGGTGGAGTGGGGACAATTTCTTTTGCTTTGTATTTAGCAGTAGCTAGAGGTTTGGTGGATGAGCTTGATGACTTTTGAGGAATGAGTAGGTGGTTGTTGACGGAGAACGGGTTTTGTTGAAGTAGCAGCCACAAAAGCAATATTGTTCGCAGATCGTTCTGCCTTTTCAGCTCTAAGTTCATTTACTTCATTCTGATGTTGTTTCAATATATCATAATGTTTGTGGTAAGATATGGTCTTGATATCCTCCCTTTGTTTGACCAAAGTCACAAACCTTTTCCATTCCGGTTTGAGTTGAAGTAAAAACTGAACATTGGCATGATGATTGGAGATGGTGCACTGATTTCTGACAAGCTCATTCATCATTTTGTAGAATCTCGAGTAATATGAGTCAATGGATTCACCATCTTCAGATGTGAATTTTCCAAACTCCCAAAGTAGATTAGTCTCGAGATCTTGAACATTGATCGACTCACCTTGCTTCAATCGATGAATTGCATTCCACATTTCCATAGCATTAGGACATGCATCAACTGTGGAATAGATATCGTTATCAATTCCAGTGAGTATGAAGTTTACAGCATCAGCTTCAGCTTGGAGGTGTTTCTTTTTCTCAGCAGAACATGTGTCAAAATCCTCCATAGCTCGTATAGTTGATGAAGTACCATCCTCTGCCTGTGTTGTAATTGGTCTGAATTCAAAAACTAGAGGTGGATTCTCAAGGCAGTGACGAAGAGCAGTTCGGTTTTCTTTTCCGTCAAGAAATCTGAGAAAACGAGATCTCCATTGAACGTAGCAACCGGCAGTGAGCACAGGTGGATTACCGTTGCCACCTTGTTCCAAACGAATTTGATTAGCAGTTGCAATGTTGATGATGTTGTTAGACATGGTGAATACTTGTGGATGAATTGCAGATCTTAGTGGATTTTTTGTGATGATGTGTGGTTAAAATTGAAATTCCGAAAATTCAAAAAAAAAAAAAAAAAGTTTTCTCTCAGTCCGACAATAAATTCCTCAGTCTGACAAAACGGTAAGCCGAAAAATTTTGTATCACCAAATTTTGAATTTGACTTAGAAATAGCCAAAAACTAGTAGGGAAAAACTTTGATTTTACTTGACCTAAAAATTTTAACTCTTTTAATCTTCGTGTAAACTATGTTCCGAAACTAGTCTAGATAGTGGCTAAGTCTAAAAATTACTCAAACAAAATATCCATCGAAATGTCCATCGGAATACATGTCGGAATTTCCATCGGAATACTTGTCGGAATGTCCTATCGGAATACCTGTCGGAATGTCCTATCGGAATACCTGTCGGAATGTCTAGATCGGAATGTTCTATCGCAATGCACTGTCGCAATGTTAGATCGAAATGTACTGTCGGAATGTGGCTGTCGGAAAGTTCTGTCGGAATGTGGCTGTCGGAATGTGGCTGTCGGAATGTTTAGATCGCAATATGGCTAGAACAAATTGGACAGAGTAACGACTCAATATCCCTTGAAACCGTCGGAATCCCAGATCGCAATGTACGATCGGAATATCTCGTCGGAATAAGGTATCGAAATCAGGGTGATCGCAAAGTAGAATCCTTGGATTATTGCGATCGAGCCTCACACTTTGTACTTTCCGATGGTAACACTTGCTTGAATTTCGGAATGAAGAAAAACAAGAAATTTCACAACTTTTGATCCAAAAGATTTGTGTTTTAGCCAAAACCAAGATACCCAAATCACTACTACTAGTATGTAGATGATTTGTATCAAGAAAAGACCATAAAAACACAAAAGAAATTTTGGGACGTGAGATTTAGATCAAAATAGCCACGAAAAATCAAGAACACAACACACGAATCTTCAATCACCTATCCACTATAGGCTCTGATACCAAATGTTAACCCCATTCAATCCATAATACAAGATTTAGAGAGAGAAATAGTAGAAAAGTAGAGAGAGAGATTAGAGATAGAAGTGGAAGGTTTACACTAAAACTAGGTGTTTTATGAAATGAACCAACACCTATTCCACATGAGGAAGAGGGTTATATATGACATGGCTCTAAGGCCTTTGTGGGCTTCATCTTGGGCCGGGCTTGGCATTCACTTGGGCATATAGCCCCTAACAAAGACAATATTAGCTTAAAGTCCAAGCCCACTTTTCCCGACTAACCTATTACTATACAAGACCAATAACGACTAAGATGACCTATTACATTATTGTTCGACTATATAAAATATAGGGCTAACCAGTTGCAACTAACTCATTTCTGCCATTAATGAAATTTTGATTCTTCTTACTCTCTAAATTCTGTTTTTGAAGTTTGCTACAAACCTTTTGAGATTGTTATAAAATTTAGTTACCTAATAAGTTAAGTTTGTTGAAACGTTTGTAACAGAGTACTGTTTCCTCCATTGATGAATGTTCGAGTTTTAATATTTTCTTCATTCTTTTTCAAAGTTTTAAATCATTTAGTTCATAAGTATTGTATGAGTTTATGTTATGTACTGATTTTATCATGATTTCACAATTGGATGTTTTTAGCTCGAAACCTTGATCAAATTCTAGTTTCAAAAAGTCACTGTTATATTCTGGGTTTTAGCATTAGTTCAACAGATTTTACTATATTCTTTAGTTGCATTCTCAAGTTGTTTATAGGTTAGATAGCGTGATAGTAGCAGAAATTTAGTTTACTAGATCAGAGATCAGGAGTGCGAGTATTCTGTTTTGCAGGTTTCATTATGCAGGTTCACAGGTTGCTTTGTGTTTCAAAGTAGATCAAGGGGTTTTGGAATAGCTTGATTGCCACTGATTAGTTCAGTAGCGTTCTTCGTTGACAACGGACATATCTGTAGTTGAAGTAGTGCTTGTCTCAAGGCAGCTCAGCGCTGAACCTTCGCCATCGGTGGACTAGTCTTCGGATGCACATGTCAAGCACGTTTTATTTTTCTGAATATTTTAGCGAAAATCTGTTATTTCGTTTGTTAGAGTTATACTTTACTAGTAAATTTCTTGTTAATTTGTTATCTGTTCTGTCCAATTCCGTTTAAATCTTGTAGTTACTTCATGAACTTTACAACTAGCTGATAAGTAGTAGTGTTTGGTTTAATAGCTTACTAGCTGAATTAGATTGAATAAGAGTATATTTCTGAGGTGTAAAGCTTTTAACTAGCAAGTTAGTGTAGGTTCATTTAGAATAACCATAGAAGCCAAATTAGCTCAAATACAGTAAACATTCAAAATTCAGTCAAACAAATAACTTAGGAATGGTTGTATTTTGGGATCTGAGATTTGTTTACTCCTACTGTTTAATATTGAGCTAAAGTTGTTCATAATAGGATATTAATAGAAATTGCTTTAGTGTAATATTCCATAGTTACTATTTTTTTAAGCTGCTCACAAGCTTTTGTCCCAAAATAATTAAAGTAGAATGGCATTGAGATAGGTACTGGTGTCTGTTTTAATTTTCTCACATTATCAATAGTTTGCTTGAATGTACTATTTTAGTTCATCAATTCGTATATGTGTTTTCCAGTTATAGTCCCTGTAAACTTGCTCCTTAGTTTGTCCTGTTAGATTTGTTTTTTTAATTTTTTTTAAGAAGCGTATAGGTTGAATTCATTTTATTTTTGAACTGTTCCTTTCTTGTTAAAAAACTTTCTGTTGGGCCGTATTTCCTTTTGTAGTGTATACGCTTGTTAGGCTTTAGTAGATTTGCACTTTTATTGGATTAGTTTAAATTATGTATTTGAACTTTCACTCATATTTTATGTAGTAATAGACTAGTACAAATATTAATAGAATTTAATAATACTATAGTATTAGTATAATATCATAATAATAAACCTTCTCGATTTCCGTGTCATTTACGTTTTTATCTAAAGTAGTTATAAATACCAAATACACTATTTTAACCAAAAACAATAAAGTCAAGCTTGGATAGTTATATCAATTCGATAAGACCGAGCGACAACGAACTAAAAACGACTTATTAAAAACTTTAAACATTTCGACAAGAATTTTTATTCTGCTTATAAAATTTAAGTAAAGGAGTAAAAAAATTACTTTAATATTTAGCTAAATAAACAAATAAAAACGATAATTTTACGTCATACCCGCCCATCGGGCGGGTTTTGCCATTAGCAAAGGACCTCCTTTTATATACAATGTAACTTATTTGTGTTACAAAAAGCTAACACGTTAAAGCAAACATGATTACAAAACATATAAATTTTTATGGCAATATAGTCTTTTGTGTTAAAAGAGTTGTGAATGGCAAGTGTAACATGCTAAACGGGTGCAAAAGATAATTCTTTTATGTATGATGTTGATGAGACTTTATGACGATGAGATGATACGTATTTTATTATTTAATATTTAATTATATAAGTTACTCAAATAGTTAGTTTTGTAACATTATAATAGATTATGGATATGGAAATGTTTTTTCTGATTGAGCCTTACATGTTACTATACAAATAAAAGTTTCTCTTAAAAACTACTGTAAAAGTAAGGCTTGGTCCTGGATAGTTGCTCTCGTATATTTTGGCCGTTTAGGATTTTAGTTTATCACAATGACATCTAAAAACTCATACTCGACCATAGCAACACTCAAAGAATTCATATACTTTTCTTCTTTGCCTCACCGTGATTCACTCTAAGCACCACTAAAAAAATAAAGAGTAAAATCCCTTTTAAGTATGTCACACAGGCACCATCGGCCCTTACGGTATGTCTACTATATAGATATTTAGAAGCATTGTATAATGTTCAGGAGTATATAATGGAAATGGATCACTTTCTGGGTATAAATAACAATGAAGGATCAATCGAACCTATCAGCCATATGTCATTGGATAAGCAAAAAATGTGAGCTTATCAGCTTTTCTCATAAATACTTATATGACGAAACTTTAGCAGACTCAATAGATCATTCCTTTACTTTACATATTGTTGATGGAGAATGTAAAAATATTCACATACCAGGCACACACAAAGAAGTACCTGAAAGTCTTCCATAACAGCCAATGAGTTACCTGATCATAAACCAATGAATTTCTTATATCTATACCTGATCACAGCCTTTCGTACCTGACATCTTTTCTCTCACAAAAATAAACCTGATATTAAAGAGGAAACAAACTGACGTCACAAGTTAAATAGCACAATTCCCTCTTCTATTCTTTTCTTTGAACTGTCTAGAGAAAGCCCACTGGAACTTGCAGTACAAGATAATGGTGGTGTTGGTTGTTTTCGTTCTATGCTAGACATCGTTATTTCATTATCATCTATGGCGTTTTATGCAGGTCCGCGAGACCCTGTCATGTTTCACCAATAATACAATTTAGTTGAGAATTTATTGTAAAACAACATCACATTAAATAAAAAGAGGCATACAGAGATCATGTAAGAAAGTGTACCATTGCAAAATTTTCTTTTCATTTAATACAAATATCGGCTAGACTTGTTTTCAGATAAACCGACATACTTAATTTCTGCTTTCTAAATATTAATTTATCCGGAAACAAAAGTAAAAGTGGATCAAGGAAAGACTTACATGCTTCGTATGGGTTAGTGCTAGCAATGAACAACATCATGTTCTAAACAATCGTTGACCATCAGCTAACCGTCGCAGAAAGTGATGGAACCTACACTAAGCCATTGAAAACGATTTATGTATCGATTGCAAAATAATTGTACCACACATTCATGCCTCACAGCCAGACAAAATCAAATTGAAATTAGGTACAGAGCAAGTTTTCAAGAATACGAAGATGCATACCATATGCAAAATCAATGTACATAGCAAGTTTTTTAAGGATGAAGCTTAATGTAGAGATTTTGCTAGTTGAAAAGTTCGTTTCTCGATATCTTAACAAATTGATTTCCGGTTCAAAGTACGACTCAATTGTTTTTGGTGAAACAAATATTTTTGGTTGTTTTTAAAATAAATGGTGCAAGACTTCAATGAAAATGACGTTAAAGTAAATTTAACTCTAAAATAAAGTAGATGACAAGTAATTAAAAGCGTGACGAGAATTAAAAGGCACTAAAAGTAAATGACGCAAACTTAAAACTATCTAAGGCAAACTTAAAACGCAACTAAAACTTGAAACTAAGGCAAGGATAAAATAAATCTAAGGAAAATAAATTTAAAGTGAGACTAAGGAAAAAGGCGGGAGAAGTAAAGCTTGAAAATTAAAAACAGAAAGTTAAAAACTGAAACTAAAAATAACCTGAAAACAGCTCATCCGGAATAATCCTTCGTTCAGAATAAACACTCATCCGGAATGTCACCTTCGTTCGGAATGTTCTTCTTCACTCGGAATATTCACCAAAACCCTTGATCCGGAATAAATCCTTTATCCGGAATATGTCACTTATCCGGAATAAAGTCTTGATTCGGAATACTTAAGCCTGATCCGGAATATTATTCCGAATAAAACTCCTTGATCCGGAATATGTCACTTATTCCGGATGGAAGCCTTTGATTCGGAATATCTCCTTGATACGGAATGTTTGGTTGATCCGGAATGTTCTGTTGATCCGGAATGTGGACTTGATCCGGAATATTAAAATATTCCGAATGAACAAGTTTGATCCGGAATGTCTCCTTGATCCGGAATGTTGGATATTCCGGATGAACACTTTGGCTAAACCTTTGATCCAGAATATTTGGTTGATTCGGAATGAGAGGCTGATCCGGAATATGTCACTTATTCGGATGAACGCCCTTGATCCAGAACTTTTTCAACAAACACCTTCACTCGGAATAACAACACTTGATCCGGAATGCACCTGGGAAAGATCAGTAACACAGCGAAGAACAAGGAGAGAACAATATACACGAATCTAGATAAAACTAATCAAAATCAACCAAAAGATTAAATCAAACTAATCACAAAACATCTACTAATCATAAACAAACAATCCAAAACAATCAATCTAACAATACTAATCAAAATAAGAACATGGACATGAACAAATAAACATAAAGATCAAAGATTAAGAAAGGTAGATAAGAGATCAAACAATAAAGATAAAGATTGACAAGAATTAAAAGGAAACTTACTTGAAATTAAATGTATTTAAGGTGCAAGACAAGGTATTTAAATGGACATGAAATTAAATCACAAGGTAATTAAAAGTGGAAGAACTAGTGTCACTCTAGCCAACAAGAGAAAAATGAATCTAATCTAATCTATTTATAGGGGAGGATTAGGGAGTGCTTAGGAAGCTTCCTCCCCTCTTTCTTCTTTTCCTTAATTGCAAGATTAAGTCCTTAATCTTCTTAATCTTATTAAATCTTGGACTTTAATGATTTTGTCTCGGGATTTCTTTGAACTCGTCTTGTAATTCTTCAATAAATTAGACTTGAGTTCTTCGGCTTTTAGTAAACTTCCGTCTTTTGACTTTTTCTTCGATAAATCTTCAGAATTGGTCTTGGACTTCCGTTCTTTTTTCACTCTTGATTTCTTGACTTCGTCTTTCGTCTTTTTCTTCTATAAAAGCCCGTGAATGCCCGTGTTTTCGCCCCTTTTCACATTTTCGTCCTAAATCACAACAAAAACAAACCACGCATAATTCCGACATAAATGACATAAAATACACGTTTTGGCTCAGTTATTATTGTAATTAAGTGGTAAAAAGGATGGGTGTTTACACACCTATCAAATCCCCTACACTTGACCATTGCAATGTCCTCATGCAATGCATTAGTTACAAAGCACGTTTACATTTTTCATCATAATCAATCCACATTGGCCTTTATTAAAGAGATAGAAAATTATGAACACTCAAAGTAAACATACCTTCGGGTTTTGGAAATGTCATGAATAATCATCATCCTCAAGTTTTCACTTTCTCCAAACCAAGCTTAAAAACGAGATCATTGTTATTATAAGTTAGCAAACTAACGTGAACTCATGTGGGCCAATTATTCACTTAGACTCCCTTATTCCTAGGTGTATCTCTTATATTTTATTGTTGTCTTGAATGATCACGAGGATGCATTGTTTGACTTATTTCGATAATTATTAGGCTGAAAATAAAGTGAACGATTTAATCAATAGTTAGCTAAAGGACAAAATCTTTTAAAACTGTTTCTCGGGACCTCATAAAGTTCATATCTTGGCATAACTCGCTTCGCGATTTGAGACCTTTCTCGGACCGTTATTTGGCAGCGACTTCATACTTCAAATCTTGAGAGATGTTCGTGAAATAATGGCCTTCTCTTCATAATAGGAATTTATTCACTTGAAATTTTTGAGAGATTCTTCATACTTAGACCACGACTTCTTCATTTTTCTCCAATCTTTACTTTGGACTTTGATATACAACGATCCGCCTCCTTTTTGGACTTAGCTTTATTTATCCTCATACCTTGCTAGGGTCTTTTCGGATAGACTTCTCCATGACTTTTGGGGAGTATTTGCTTTTCGTCGTGTGTCTCGATCCTTCATATTGATCTTTGATAAATGATTCTTCACATCACTTTTGGATCTTTAGCAACAAAATATAGCCCTCATGTCTTGTTAGGACCTTTTCGGACTCGCCAATCTTCGCATCCCGCTTCAATAAGTTATGCCTTGGCTATGAACTCTAATCATTACCGAGCAACTTTTAAACGATCTTGGGCTAGAAGCTAAGTAACTTTTCAAATTGAACAACCTTATTTATTGCAGATAAATTTATTAGCAAGCGATGGGAGAATAGGCTTATAATTAACTCACATAAATTCACGAAAGAATACCAAACTTATAATTGACTCTATCATCTCTCGTTCTCCACAGTTTAAATCTCAAGGAATGAGACTCGTGGATGCTTAGCCTATTAAATCAAAGTTTTGGGTTTTCGAGTCGCCTATAGGATCTTGCAAACTCTTAGACTTTTTCAAGTTTATAAATCGCGTTTTAAAATTCCCTTGATAAACGACTCTCTAGGATCAATTATAGGAACTTGCGAAAAGTTCTTGTTCTTAACCCGTGAGAGTTAAGACTTTCGCGTTTTATAGCTCCCTATATAAAAGCCTAGCAAAACTTGACTTAAACACGTTAAGGATACTAGCTAGAGTAAACTTAGATAAGTAAACTCGGGTTGAGTCAAAAGATTCACAACGTTTAAAAAATTTAAAAAAAAGAAAGAAAATAACTATACAAAGGGAAAAACTAATAGGCCAAAATAGATCAAAAATTTTGAAAAATGTCGAAAAATTGATTTCCGGTTAAAATGAGGACAAATACAAGGAAAAGGCCACTTAACTTCGGTAGAAGTCCCCCCTACACTTAATATAAACATTGTCCTCAATGTTTAAGCATGTGGGAGTAAACTCCCCTACACTTAGGACATTGTGCACTTTTTTTAAATCTTGCTAAGGAAAAGACAACTAACGAGATTCCTATTTTAATATTGAGAAATATAAAATAGTGAATCGAGAAGAGTTTAGGATAGAACCGGGAAAATGGAACACGGAATCACGGTTCGTCAAAAGTCATCAAGAGTGTGTCTTTGAAGCTCTAATCCCTGAATAAGAGAAGAGAGGAAATAGCAAACACCAACGGGTCTCCCCTACACTTAGGATAAAGAAAGCTAAAAGATAGATACATGGGTTGCCTCCCAAGAAGCGCTTGATTTTTGTTAACCGAGTCGTGAGCCTGACTCGACCTTGATTATCATAGGAAGCAGCATGAAACATATCCACCGGGATCAAAGACATAGTTTTCATCCATCAAATAGCACAAGCTTAAGGCGAACAAGGCAAGCCAAAGAAGAGTAGGCAAGGTTCCCTTAAGCAAAGACGGAGCACGGTGGGAGCAAGGGTGAGGTGGTGCAAGCATATCTTCCAAAGTTCCAAAGATTTTTCCTTTTATTTCATTAGACGGATACTGAGATGGCTGAAGAACATCGATACCAGGGTCGAACACCTTTTCCTTTAGGGGAAAATAGCACTCAGGCTCAGCAGAATTTGAAGATGATCCGCGAAGAAAATGCACAACCTCGTCCTCAGAAGGTGGACAAAGAGGTGTTAAATCATATGTGCTGCGGATGGTGGTGTCGACCGGTTGCTTCTCCTTTGAAATAATTTTCTTCAAATCCAAAGTAGGATCAAGACGATAATCATCAAAGTCTAAAGGAGGTGCATCACTCTCATGAGGGAAGTATGTACTAAGAAAAGTAGAGAAGTATTCCTCAAATGAGCAATCATCCAAAGTAGGATTAAGCATGGATAGCTGAGGATCTTCATCATGAGAAGAATCACTCAAAAGAGTATCGGCCTCATCAAAATCATCATAAATGGGTATGTCGGGATACTCGGAAGCAAAGTCATCATAATCATCCGTATCTGAGCTAGAATCATCATCATAAGCATCAAAGATCGATAGAGAATCATAAATGGGTGAAGGTTCCAAATTAGAGAGAGAATCATCCACATCATCTTGAAAAAGTGGATTATCAATGCAAGAGTCGAATAGAGGATTGTTGTAGATGACAAAATCATCGAGCACATTAATCATATTCACCAATTCTCGTCCATAGGAGGTGCTTGTAAGCTTCCCCTTTTTAAAAACTTGTGCATCATCCCCGACTCTTAAGATGAGCTCACCTTCGGCAACATAAACAAGAGCTCGTCCGGTTCTTAAGAACAGCCGACCAAGTATTAAAGGAATACGAGGGTCCATTTCATAATAAAAAACAACAAAGTCGTCCGGGTAATTAAATGTGCCAACTTTAATGAACACGTCTTCGGCAATACCAACGGGGTAAGCGAGAGTGCGATTAGCTAGCTCAAGAGTCATCTTTGTTGGAGTAAGGTCGGGTAATGATAGTGTTTTCCAAACACTTAAAGGCATCAGATTAATACTGGCCCCGAGATCAGCTAGGGCAGTAATTTCTTCGGTTTTGTTAAAAATGCACGGCAACACAAAACGACCAGGATCTCCAAGTTTTTCCGGAAGTTCTTTAAGAATAACTACAGAACAGTTTTCATTTAAGCGTGCGTTGGTGAGCTCAATCAGCTTCTCCTTCTTGTTAAGCAATTCCTTGAATGCTTTGACAAATTTCGGCATGTGGACAAGTGCTTCGACCAGGCTAATGTTGAAGTTCATTTGAGAGATCATCTTCACATAGCTCGACACTTGAGAGTCATCCTTTGTTAGCATTTTGGTCTTGCCTAAGCGAGAAGAGTATGGGATGTTGGGTTTGGGTGGTGAAGGTGTAGGTGTAGCAGGTAAAGGTTGAGATGTTGAAGGGTTCTTCTTGGGAACATCGTCATGATGAGGCGGAGACGGTAATGGTGTACTAATACTAGGTGTAGGAGTAGTAGGG
Source organism: Glebionis coronaria (assembly GCA_025667525.1). Lineage (NCBI taxonomy): Eukaryota > Viridiplantae > Streptophyta > Magnoliopsida > Asterales > Asteraceae > Glebionis > Glebionis coronaria. Next base: position 82,924 of record JANFOE010000273.1, on the reverse strand, counting down.
ATAAATGGTGGTGGAGGAGGTGTAGATGATGGGGGCGGGATAGGTGGTCCTACTATGGTTACTCCACTACGGGTAGTAATAACACTCACATTTGCTCGCGGATTGGTGACGGTGTTTGAAGGTAGAGAACTCGAGGTAGAGGGTTGAGTGGTGGGCAATAAACTAGCCAGCATATTCTTTATATCATTCGTTTGATTGCTGAAGGAGGATTGAATATTATCTCGAAGCTCGGATCTAATGTCATTCCCTTGCTTGGTAATATCTCCTTTCAAATTGATTATTTGGCTATGTAGATTCTTGATTTGCTCACCTTGGGTTCTCATCAAAGCTTCAACATCTTGGTTAATGGGTGGGGCTTGTTGAGTGGGTGGGTGATAAGGATTAGAAGCTCTTGGTGGGATTTGGTTGCTTCTAGTATAGTTGTTGTTGGGGTTTTGGTTTTGAGGAGAAAAATCGGGTGAAAGGTAGTTGTTTGATCGGTAACTCAGCAAATTTCGACCCCCTTGAGGTCGAGCTTGGTAATTTTCCGGTGAATAAATACCATAAGCTGCATACACATTTTCCGGATTTCCTTGAGTAGAAGGACAATCAGTGTATGATTGAGGACCGCCGCATGTTTCACAAAAATTAGCAACCGCTTTAACTTGTTGTTGTTGGTTTGTAGCGAGAAGCAAGATATTTTTGTTCATTTCAGTCATCATGCGGGTGAATTCGGTCATGTCGGGGTTTGCTGAAGTAGAAAACATTGACTCTCGGGTTTTTCCTTGAAGAAGCAGAGGAATCCCAGTTTTTATGATGAGTAGTCATGTTTTCAATAAGCTCTCTACACTCCGCGGGTCTCCTTTTCATACATGTGCCACCGGCGGCTGCATTAATCGTATCACGATCACGAAAATTCAAACCGTTGTAGAAAGTATCAATCAATGTGACAGGGAGCATGTTGTGGTTTGGACAACAATCGATCAAAACATTATATCTTTCCCAAGCATCAAAGAGAGATTCATCGGGTTCTTGCATGAAACCGCTGATTTGATTGCGAAGGCTGGTGACCATGGATGGTGGAAAGTAGCGCGACAAAAAGCGTTGAGTCATGTCATCCCAAGTATGAATGGAATTCTTCGGGAGAAGATCAAACCATTTCTCGGCGTGGTGTGATAAAGTATGTGGAAAGAGTTGAAGACGTAGAACATCCATTGTGGCACCAGTGCACTTCATGCTTTGAGTGATTGTAATGAATTTGTCGAGGTGTTTGTTGGCATCATCATCAGGCATTCCGGCGAATGGATTTGTTTGCACTTGCTGAATCATGTGGTGCTTCAACGAAAACTCCGGATCCGTGATTTGCATCAGCGCAATCGGTCCTCCTCGTCTAAACATGGTAGGTTGACAAAGCTCCTCCATGGTCCGAAGATCGGGCTGTGGATGAACATTGTTGTTGTTATTATTGAGGTGCGATGGATTATTGTTGTTACACCTGTCATACTTAAATCTTCTCGAGTCTCGGGCTCTTAATAATTAGAAGATCTAGTACGCATACACCTACAAAGGCAAAAGAAAACAATACCAAACGCAAAGACAATATATATACACAATAAAAATAAAATCTTTTTGGATTTTTGAAATTTTTTAATTTTTATGGATTTTTAACAATTTTTTATTTTTATGGTTTTTTGAAAAAATTTTAAGCAAGAAAATAACGCTCACGAATGAACGGATCCCAAAAAGCAACGCGTCTCTCACAGAAAACCGTTAATCTTTACGAAAAGAGCCGGCAGCGGCGCCATTTTAATGTAGAGATTTTGCTAGTTGAAAAGTTCGTTTCTCGGTATCTTAACGAATTGATTTCTGGTTCAAAGTACGACTCAATTGTTTTTGGTGAAACAAAAATTTTTGGTTGTTTTAAAATAAATGGTGCAAGACTTCAATGAAAATGACGTTAAAGTAAATCTAACTCTAAAATAAAGTAAATGACAAGTAATTAAAAGCGTGACGAGAACTAAAAGGCACTAAAAGTAAATGACGCAAACTTAAAACTATCTAAGGCAAACTTAAAACGCAACTAAAACTTGAAACTAAGGCAAGGCTAAAATAAATCTAAGGAAAAACTTAAAGTGAGACTAAGGAAAAAGGCGGGAAATGTTGGAAATACGTTTTACGCATTTAGAAAGTCTCGGTCACTCCAACAATGTAGTTATTGGCTCGTAGTTAAGTTTAGTTTCATTTATTAAATAGCCCGACCCATGAGCATGTTCATGGGCCGGAAGCCCAAGTCCATTAAGGACTTGGGGTATTTAAACCTCTTTCCACCATGGAAAGAGGTGTTGGTTGTTTATTTCTTTCATTTTCAATATATAAGTTTCTTTCACTTCTCTCTCTAACTTTCTCTCTCTAGAAAAACATCAACCCCCTTGTTTCACAAAGATTATCATTGTTCTACAATTGGTATCAAGAGCATGGGATGAGATAAAGTGCAAAAAAGTTTGTGTTCTTCATTCCGAATTTCTAGCAGAAACCTTCATCGGAAAGTACAAGTTGAACGTGGGCCTCCATCGCAATAACCTTACCATCGGAAAGGGTTTGGTTCTACATTGCGACAGTTGGATTTTATTACTTATTCCGATCTGGGATTCCGATCGTACTTTGTGATCTAGGATTCCGACGGGATAAGGAAGGTTTTTTAAGTCGTTACTCTGCTTAAATTTTGTCAGCATTCCGATCTGAATCATTCCGATAGGCTTTGCGATCTGAGCATTCCGAAAGACTTTGCGATCTGAGCATTTCGACAACTTTGCATTGCGATCTAGGCATTCCGATACCATCATCATTCCGACAAGGTTACATTGCGATCTGAAGCATTACGATCTGAGTCATTCCGATATCACTTTGCGATCTGAATCATTTCGATAGCTTTGCATTACGATCTAAGCATTCCGATAGTAAGACTTTCCGATCTAGGTATTCTGACAGAACGAACATTGCGACAGAACTTGTTTTAGATACTTAGTGGATTTTCTTCTATTTTGCATTTAATTTGGAAATTTGGAAAAGTTCAAAAGCAAACACTACAACAAGATAACAATATCCTTTAGTTAACAACACAAAAAACTCATAACCTTATTTCATTGTTCGATCATCTTTGATAATCTTTTTTCAAGGGATCACAAAATGAATTCACATTCATTTATGCCAACTATGACTTCACTCACCGATATATCGATCATTTCGGGTACCGATACTCGCCCGCCTTTGCTCATCAAAGATCTATTTGAAGCATGGCAAGGCCGTATGAGAACATATATCATGGGCAAACAAAATGGTCTACTTATGCTTCAATCAATTGATAAAGGACCATTAGATTGGGGAGAGGTTACCGTCAACAATGTGACAAGACCAAGGGAGTATCATGAGTTAACCGATGCCAATAAAATCATTGCAGATGCCGATGAAAAGGCTGTTCAGACAATTCTTCAAGCCCTTCCGCCCGAATCTTTCGAATGGTGAGTGAACATACAGTAGCAAAGAATCTTTGGGATCGACTTGCGGTTTTGCTACAAGGGACATCTCTCACAAAGCAAGAACGAGAGTGTCAACTGTATGATTTGTTTGATAGATTCACATACCTTCCAGGGGAGACACTTCATGATTTTTATTGGCGTTTTACCACTTTGATGAATGACATGAATGTCTATAATCTAAGGATTGAACAGTTTCAGTTAAACACCAAGTTTTTGAACACACTACCCCCTGAATGGAGTCAATATGTGACTGATGTCAAAATGATTCGTGATCTACACAAGTCCAATTTAGATCAACTCTATGCTTTCCTACAACAACATGAGAAGCATGTGATCCAAAACCGAATTTCTCAAGGACCTTATCATGAACCAATGGCATTATTGGCACACCATCCTACACAGTCATACAACAACTCTCAGCTTGCTTTAGGACACAAATCTTCATATCAACCTGTGTATCAAACACCAAGCTTTCCATAGTACTCGATTCTGCCACCGCCGCCAACATCCTATCACCAACCGGCAACATCATCATCACAAGGAGATTCACACCCATCACCTTATGCTTTACACCAGTATTCACCGTATCAACCTCCCACCAACCTTGCTATTACCTATCCACAACTCAAGGCTCCTCCACCTCATTACTCACATCAAGTAAGTGCTCCAACCAATCAGTTTGTTGCTCAACCAACATCAGCATTGTACTGTGAAGATGACATCCCTGTCCCTGAATTTAGACAAGGAGATAGCCCTACTGAAATCCTTGCTCTGATGTCTGCATATTTAAGTCAAACTTTGAACAAACGAGGTTACCGAGGGTCAGCAACAACTAACAATCAGTTAAGGAACTCGTATAACTCTCGACAACAGGCAACAATTCAGGACGGAAGGGTCATGGTGCAACCACTTCCAAGGAGATCAAATTCGTCTACTGCTGGTGCACGTTCATCCAATACTACTGCTACAAGGGCTAACAGCACTGGTAAAATTAAGGTGGTTATTTGCTACAACTGCAAAGGGGAAGGGCACATGGCCCGAGAATCTAAGCAGCCTAAGAGGAGAAGGGACGACACATGGTTTAAGGAGAAGATTTATCTAGTGAATGCTCAAGCCCAAGGTCGTGAGCTTGATGACGAAGAACTGGCATTCCTTGCAGATCCAGGAGTAGTGGAAACTGATGGTCTCACAACAGTCATCACCAACAATGCTGCATATCAATGTGATGATTTGGATGCATATGACTCGGATTGTGATGATCTTAACACCGCCAAAGAAGCTCTTATGGCAAATCTTTCACTCTATGGAGCTGATACCATTTCTGAGGTACCAAATACTGCTACAGATACTAGCATTGTACCTTATCAAGTTGAGCAAATGTCTGAGTATCCTGAACAGCCTCCAGTGGTTAGTAACTCAATCGACGAGACAAACAATGATAGCAATAACATTGCAAGTCCTCAGACTTTGAGTGAACCACAACCGGGAGCTTTTACGACTATTAATTCGTCTGCTCAACCTGATTTGGTTAGTGTCCCGGCATCGTTGTTTAGCAGAATGAATAGTACGATCCTTGAAACCCTTAATGCTAATCAGACTTTATCTGCCGAGCTTGCTTTGCATAAGGACAAGGTTAAAACCTTGGAAATGACTCCTGTGTCCACTACCTTAACCAATCCTGAATTTGATAGGTTTAGGAAAGTTCAAATGGACAATCTGCTAGAAATTGAAAGTTTAAGAGCAAATCTTTCGAATGAGCTTAAAGAAAAAGAGTCAGTCGTTACTAATTTTCAACAACTTCAAACGGATTTTGAAATTCTTGAGTCCAAACAGCTTGAAATGGAAATTAAGACGTCTGAAAGAATAAAAGAAACGGAAATTAAGCTTTTAAAACAATATGCTGCTTCACATCTAGTACACTTGTTTCATGCTTCATTTAAAGAGTTCAACCTATCGCGTCTCATAGACTTGCCACCTAACCCGGGTTATGCAAATCAAGCACTTAACCACAACCCACGACTTTATGATGCAACAAAGTTAGGATTGGTATTAGATCCGATAGTGTTCTCAAGTGATTCTATGACACCATATGATGAAAAGCAGTTAAAATTACTTTCTACATATCCTGAATATGATTATGCTTCAATGAATGCAAAAAATGCCACAATAGATCTTAGAATTCGTTTTAATATGAAAAAGAGAACTCTCCAAACATCCACTTTCATGCCGACTAGAGAATGCCTTAGTATAATTCCTACACTTGTCAACTCGGATAAACCAAAGGAAATTCCTAAGAATCTTCCCCCGGTTAGTACGGTAAAGCTCAGCATTGAAGAGATTGGGCAATACCTTACCGATTTTGACAAGGTCATCTTGGAATGTACGACTTCAACGGCTCAAACCGCTGGAGAATGGGCGTTCGAACACATGAAAACGGTGTTTGAAGAAGCGATCGTTCCGTTTGTGGACCATATTAAACAAGGAGTCTATGATCTAGCGTGTAATTTAAGTTTTGAAATTGGTGAAGTTCAAAAAGTTTTCAATAAAATAGATGATGCTTATGAACAACACTTAATTGAAAAGGAAAAGATTTTATCAGAATATGACCGCTTTTTAGAACATATGGTGTCTCTCGAAGTGATGCAAGTTGTTACTGTTAAATATACTCATGAAATTTCATCTACTGTTAATATTTGTGATGATGTGCATGAATCTGTGAATACTGTTGAACATGTGAATACTGTAGAAAATCATTCTTGTCATGAATCCAACGCTGAATTTTTAAAGCTTCAAGATTCGTATAATACACTCTCAAAAAGTTTTAACGAGCTTCAACAACATTCTATATCTCTTGAAATTTAGAATCAATCTAAAAATGAAACTCTTTCAAAACTAAATGATGGTGGAAACTCCGTTGAGACAAGTGACAAGATGATTCAGATGGTTTAGAATTTAGAAGAAGAGATGATGAGACTTAAGAGAGAATTACTAGAAACAAAAACGGAACTAGAGGCTGCAGAGGCTAAGAATCATGTCCTAGAAAATAGAATTAATTCTATACTAGGAGAGCGTGAACAAGTAAGGCAGGGAGACTCACAAATTTCTGGTTCAATAGAAGAACACCTCGCATTTAATGCGACAGAGCGAAAGTCTTTAATTGACAAACTGAACAAGAAATGTGAGGAAACCTCTGACCTAAAAATTCAGCTCATAGACAAAAACATGGTTTTGGCCGAGTTAAAGGAGACACTTCTTCTCACCCGACAAGAAGTTGTTAATAACTTAGCTACCAACTCTGCACCGTCCTCTAGTGCTCCAACAACCAATTCAGTAGTGCTTTATAAGAACCCGCTCCATAAGAAAAACCCGGTTACCTACGATGATTATATGAGGAATGCAACTAAGCATGTAGATCTTGTTAGGGATATTTTAGATGATTTGTATGCGTTAGATCCCTCAAGAAGTTACTACTATTCAGCTCATGAATATATTAAGCGTGTTCAATATTGCTTAGCATATTTGCAATACATAGGAAAACTGAGTTCTGCACTACTCACTAATCGACCCATTGCTGTAACTCCATTCAATAAGACTCCAGGAGCAAAACCGTCATTGGCACCATCAAGTAAGGCACCTTTAAAATCTGTAACTAATGTTCCCTTGGCTTCTACAGGAGTAACTGTGTCCACTAAGGCTAAAGGATCTCGAGGAAAGAAAGATAGGATCAAGCCTTCCACTAATAGGACTGGGAAGAAGAAAGTAGAAGTGCACCCTAGGAACGTTATTTCAGTTTTAAATAAAAAGAATCATGTAGCTAAGACAAAAGGTCCTCTTTATGAGTGGAAACCTAAGCAAAATGTGAAATCTAATGCGAAATGTTGGAATTGTAATGAATGCATGTTTTCTCAGCGTCATGATTTATACCTTGTTGATCACGTGAATGAAATGCATGCTATTAAGAACAATCTTGAATGGACTCCAACAGGGAAGAAATTTTCCCAAGTTGGGTGGCAATTGAAACCCACTGGTAGGACCTTTACTGCAAATGGAACTAAGTGCCCTTTAACTAGGATCACATCCACGGAAGTTAGGTCTAAGCGTCCTTTAAATAGGAACACTAGCACTAAGAAATGGAAAAAGCGCCCTTTAACTAGGTCTGCCCCCACTACTGTGCCTACCATTGGTAATGTCCCCAGTCAAAAAGTACCTCAGAATACTAGACAACTAGAATCTAAGCCAACCACTAGTAAGAAAATCTGGAAACCTAAAGTTTCGTCTGATAGCAAATCTAAGATAACTGTATCTGTACCTGCTAACTCAGAAGAACAATTAGAATCCGATACATCATCTGTCATACTTAAATCTTCTCGAGTCTCGGGCTCTTAATAATTAGAAGATCTAGTACGCATACACCTACAAAGGCAAAAGAAAACAATACCAAATGCAAAGACAATATATATACACAATAAAAATAAAATCTTTTTGGATTTCTGAATTTTTTTAATTTTTATGGATTTTTAACAATTTTTAATTTTTATGGTTTTTTGAAAAAATTTTAAGCAAGAAAATAACGCTCACGAATGAACGGATCCCAAAAAGCAACGCGTCTCTCACAGAAAACCGTTAATCTTTACGAAAAGAGCCGGCAGCGGCGCCATTTTAATGTAGAGATTTTGCTAGTTGAAAAGTTCGTTTCTCGGTATCTTAACGAATTGATTTCTGGTTCATAGTACGACTCAATTGTTTTTGGTGAAACAAAAATTTTTGGTTGTTTTAAAATAAATGGTGCAAGACTTCAATGAAAATGACGTTAAAGTAAATCTAACTCTAAAATAAAGTAAATGACAAGTAATTAAAAGCGTGACGAGAATTAAAAGGCACTAAAAGTAAATGACGCAAACTTAAAACTATCTAAGGCAAACTTAAAACGCAACTAAAACTTGAAACTAAGGCAAGGCTAAAATAAATCTAAGGAAAAACTTAAAGTGAGACTAAGGAAAAAGGCGAGAAATGTTGGAAATACGTTTTATGCATTTAGAAAGTCTCGGTCACTCCAACAATGTAGTTATTGGCTCGTAGTTAAGTTTAGTTTCATTTATTAAATAGCCCGACCCATGAGCATGTTCATGGGCCGGAAGCCCAAGTCCATTAAGGACTTGGGGTATTTAAACCTCTTTCCACCATGGAAAGAGGTGTTGCTTGTTTATTTCTTTCATTTTCAATATATAAGTTTCTTTCACTTCTCTCTCTAACTTTCTCTCTCTAGAAAAACATCAACCCCCTTGTTTCACAAAGATTATCATTGTTCTACAATTGGTATCAAGAGCATGGGATGAGATAAAGTGCAAAAAAGTTTGTGTTCTTCATTCCGAAATTCTAGCAGAAACCTTCATCGGAAAGTACAAGTTGAACGTGGGCCTCCATCGCAATAACCTTACCATCGGAAAGGGTTTGGTTCTACATTGCGACAGTTGGATTTTATTACTTATTCCGATCTGGGATTCCGATCGTACTTTGCGATCTAGGATTCCGACGGGTATAAGGAAGGTTTTTTAAGTCGTTACTCTGCTTAAATTTTGTCAGCATTCCGATCTGAATCATTCCGATAGGCTTTGCGATCTGAGCATTCCGAAAGACTTTGCGATCTGAGCATTTCGACAACTTTGCATTGCGATCTAGGCATTTCGATACCATCATCATTCCGACAAGGTTACATTGCGATCTGAAGCATTACGATCTGAGTCATTCCGATATCACTTTGCGATCTGAATCATTTCGATAGCTTTGCATTACGATCTAAGCATTCCGATAGTAAGACTTTCCGATCTAGGTATTCCGACAGAACGAACATTGCGACAGAACTTGTTTTAGATACTTAGTGGATTTTCTTCTATTTTGCATTTAATTTGGAAATTTGGAAAAGTTCAAAAGCAAACACTACAACAAGATAACAATATCCTTTAGTTAACAACACAAAAAACTCATAACCTTATTTCATTGTTCGATCATCTTTGATAATCTTTTTTCAAGGGATCACAAAATGAATTCACGTTCATTTATGCCAACTATGACTTCACTCACCGATATATCGATCATTTCGGGTACCGATACTCGCCCGCCTTTGCTCATCAAAGATCTATTTGAAGCATGGCAAGGCCGTATGAGAACATATATCATGGGCAAACAAAATGGTCGACTTATGCTTCAATCAATTGATAAAGGACCATTAGATTGGGGAGAGGTTACCGTCAACAATGTGACAAGACCAAGGGAGTATCATGAGTTAACCAATGCCAATAAAATCATTGCAGATGCCGATGAAAGGGCTGTTCAGACAATTCTTCAAGCCCTTCCGCCCGATATCTTTCGAATGGTGAGTGAACATACAGTAGCAAAGAATCTTTGGGATCGACTTGCGGTTTTTCTACAAGGGACATCTCTCACAAAGCAAGAACGAGAGTGTCAACTGTATGATTTGTTTGATAGATTCACATACCTTCCAGGGGAGACACTTCATGATTTTTATTGGCGTTTTACCACTTTGATGAATGACATGAATGTCTATAATCTAAGGATTGAACAGTTTCAGTTAAACACCAAGTTTTTGAACACACTACCCCCTGAATGGAGTCAATATGTGACTGATGTCAAAATGATTCGTGATCTACACAAGTCCAATTTAGATCAACTCTATGCTTTCCTACAACAACATGAGAAGCATGTGATCCAAAACCGAATTTCTCAAGGACCTTATCATGAACCAATGGCATTATTGGCACACCATCCTACACAGTCATACAACAACTCTCAGCTTGCTTTAGGAAACAAATCTTCATATCAACCTGTGTATCAAACACCAAGCTTTCCATAGTACTCGATTCTGCCACCGCCGCCAACATCCTATCACCAACCGGCAACATCATCATCACAAGGAGATTCACACCCATCACCTTATGCTTTACACCAGTATTCACCGTATCAACCTCCCACCAACCTTGCTATTACCTATCCACAACTCGAGGCTCCTCCACCTCATTACTCACATCAAGTAAGTGCTCCAACCAATCAGTTTGTTGCTCAACCAACATCAGCATTGTACTGTGAAGATGACATCCCTGTCCCTGAATTTAGACAAGGAGATAGCCCTACTGAAATCCTTGCTCTGATGTCTGCATATTTAAGTCAAACTTTGAACAAACGAGGTTACCGAGGGTCAGCAACAACTAACAATCAGTTAAGGAACTCGTCTAACTCTCGACAACAGGCAACAATTCAGGACGGAAGGGTCATGGTGCAACCACTTCCAGGGAGATCAAATTCGTCTACTGCTGGTGCACGTTCATCCAATACTACTGCTACAAGGGCTAACAGCACTGGTAAAATTAAGGTGGTTATTTGCTACAACTGCAAAGGGGAAGGGCCATGGCCCGAGAATGTAAGCAGCCTAAGAGGAGAAGGGACGACACATGGTTTAAGGAGAAGATTTATCTAGTGAATGCTCAAGCCCAAGGTCGTGAGCTTGATGACGAAGAACTGGCATTCCTTGCAGATCCAGGAGTAGTGGAAACTGATGGTCTCACAACAGTCATCACCAACAATGTTGCATATCAATGTGATGATTTGGATGCATATGACTCGGATTGTGATGATCTTAACACCGCCAAAGCAGCTCTTATGGCAAATCTTTCACTCTATGGAGCTGATACCATTTCTGAGGTACCAAATACTGCTACAGATACTAGCATTGTACCTTATCAAGTTGAGCAAATGTCTGAGTATTCGGAACAGCCTCCGGTGGTTAGTAACTCAATCGACGAGACAAACAATGATAGCAATAACATTGCAAGTCCTCAGACTTTGAGTGAACCACAACCGGGAGCTTTTACGACTATTAATTCGTCTGCTCAACCTGATTTGGTTAGTGTCCCGGCATCGTTGCTTAGCAGAATGAATAGTACGATCCTTGAAACCCTTAATGCTAATCAGACTTTATCTGCCGAGCTTGCTTTGCATAAGGACAAGGTTAAAACCTTGGAAATGACTCCTGTGTCCACTACCTTAACCAATCCTGAATTTGATAGGTTTAGGAAAGTTCAAATGGACAATCTGCTAGAAATTGAAAGTTTAAGAGCAAATCTTTCGAATGAGCTTAAAGAAAAAGAGTCAGTCGTTACTAATTTTCAACAACTTCAAACGGATTTTGAAATTCTTGAGTCCAAACAGCTTGAAATGGAAATTAAGACGTCTGAAAGAATAAAAGAAATGGAAATTAAGCTTTTAAAACAATATGCTGCTTCACATCTAGTACACTTGTTTCATGCTTCATTTAAAGAGTTCAACCTATCGCGTCTCATAGACTTGCCACCTAACCCGGGTTCTGCAAATCAAGCACTTAACCACAACCCACGACTTTATGATGCAACAAAGTTAGGATTGGTATTAGATCCGATAGTGTTCTCAAGTGATTCTATGACACCATATGATGAAAAGCAGTTAAATTACTTTCTACATATCCTGAATATGATTATGCTTCAATGAATGCAAAAAATGCCACAATAGATCTTAGAATTCGTTTTAATATGAAAAAGAGAACTCTCCAAACATCCACTTTCATGTCGACTAGAGAATGCCTTAGTATAATTCCTACACTTGTCAACTCGGACAAACCAAAGGAAATTCCTAAGAATCTTCCCCCGGTTAGTACGGTAAAGCTCAGCATTGAAGAGATTGGGCAATACCTTACCGATTTTGACAAGGTCATCTTGGAATGTACGACTTCAACGGCTCAAACCGCTGGAGAATGGGCGTTCGAACACATGAAAACGGTGTTTGAAGAAGCGATCGTTCCGTTTGTGGACCATATTAAACAAGGAGTCTATGATCTAGCGTGTAATTTAAGTTTTGAAATTGGTGAAGTTCAAAAAGTTTTCAATAAAATAGATGATGCTTATGAACAACACTTAATTGAAAAGGAAAAGATTTTATCAGAATATGACCGCTTTTTAGAACATATGGTGTCTCTCGAAGTGATGCAAGTTGTTATTGTTAAATATACTCATGAAATTTCATCTACTGTTAATATTTGTGATGATGTGCATGAATCTGTGAATACTGTTGAACATGTGAATACTGTAGAAAATCATTCTTGTCATGAATCCAACGCTGAATTTTTAAAGCTTCAAGATTCGTATAATACACTCTCAAAAAGTTTTAACGAGCTTCAACAACATTCTATATCTCTTGAAATTGAGAATCAATCTAAAAATGAAACTCTTTCAAAAATAAATGATGGTGGAAACTCCGTTGAGACAAGTGACAAGATGATTCAGATGGTTCAGAATTTAGAAGAAGAGATGATGAGACTTAAGAGAGAATTACTAGAAACAAAAACGGAACTAGAGGCTGCAGAGGCTAAGAATCATGTCCTAGAAAATAGAATTAATTCTATACTAGGAGAGCGTGAACAAGTAAGGCCGGGAGACTCACAAATTTCTGGTTCAATAGAAGAACACCTCGCATTTAATGCGACAGAGCGAAAGTCTTTAATTGACAAACTGAACAAGAAATGTGAGGAAACCTCTGACCTAAAAATTCAGCTCATAGACAAAAACATGGTTTTGGCCGAGTTAAAGGAGACACTTCTTCTCACCCAACAAGAAGTTGTTAATAACTTAGCTACCAACTCTGCACCGTCCTCTAGTGCTCCAACAACCAATTCAGTAGTGCTTTATAAGAACCCGCTCCATAAGAAAAACCCGGTTACCTACGATGATTATATGAGGAATGCAACTAAGCATGTAGATCTTGTTAGGGATATTTTAGATGATTTGTATGCGTTAGATCCCTCAAGCAGTTACTACTATTCAGCTCATGAATATATTAAGCGTGTTCAATATTGCTTATCATATTTGCAATACATAGGAAAACCGAGTTCTACACTACTCACTAATCGACCCATTGCTGTAACTCCATTCAATAAGACTCCAGGAGCAAAACCGTCATTGGCACCATCAAGTAAGGCACCTTTAAAATCTGTAACTAATGTTCCCTTGGCTTCTACAGGAGTAACTGTGTCCACTAAGGCTAAAGGATCTCGAGGAAAGAAAGATAGGATCAAGCCTTCCACTAATAGGACTGAGAAGAAGAAAGTAGAAGTGCACCCTAGGAACGTTATTTCAGTTTTAAATAAAAAGAATCATGTAGCTAAGACAAAAGGTCCTCTTTATGAGTGGAAACCTAAGCAAAATGTGAATTCTAATGCGAAATGTTGGAATTGTAATGAATGCATGTTTTCTCAGCGTCATGATTTATGCCTTGTTGATCACGTGAATGAAATGCATGCTATTAAGAACAATCTTGAATGGACTCCAACAGGGAAGAAATTTACCCAAGTTGGGTGGCAATGGAAACCCACTGGTAGGACCTTTACTGCAAATGAAACTAAGTGCCCTTTAACTAGGATCACATCCACGGAAGTTAGGTCTAAGCGTCCTTTAAATAGGAACACTAGCATTAAGAAATGGAAAAAGCGCCCTTTAACTAGGTCTGCCCCCACTACTGTGCCTACCAGTGGTAATGTCCCCAGTCAAAAAGTACCTCAGAATACTAGACAACTAGAATCTAAGCCAACCACTAGTAAGAAAATCTGGAAACCTGAAGTTTCGTCTGATAGCAAATCTAAGATAACTGTATCTGTACCTGCTAACTCAGAAGAACAATTAGAATCCGATACATCGTCTGTGTTTGGTAAAATTTTCAGGTCGTCCAAATTATTCTTTGGTATTTGGACTCTGGGTGCTCCAAACATATGACTGGAGACCGCTCGATGCTCAAAAATTTCGTCAGCAAGTTTCTAGGAACGGTAAAATACAGCAACGACCATATTGCAAAGATTATGGGTTATGGTGAATACCAAATTGGGAATGTCACGATTTCAAGGGTTTATTATGTGGAGGGACTTGGTCACAATCTATTTTCAGTAGGACAACTCTGCGATTCTAACCTTGAAGTGGCCTTTCGACAACATACTTGCTTCATTTGTGATCTTGCAGGAAATGATTTGTTAAAGGGTTCTCGAGGGGATAATCTCTACACTTTGTCTATTCAAAACATGATGGCCGCCTCTCCTGTTTGCCTACTCTCCAAAGCATCTAAGACCAAGTCATGGTTGTGGCATCGACGGTTATCTCATCTTAACTTTGATGCTATTAACCATTTGGCTAGAAACGAACTTGTTCGTGGTCTTCCAAAACTTAAGTTCGACAAGGATCATTTATGTTCCGCGTGTTCATTGGGGAAAAGCACCAAGAAATCTTACAAACCTAAAGCAGAAGACACCAACCAAGAACCACTATATCTTTTGCACATGGATCTTTGCGGGCCAATGCGTACAGCTAGTGTGAGTGGTAGAAAATACATCCTCGTTATCGTAGATGATTTCTCAAGGTTTACATGGGTAAAGTTTTTAGCATCCAAGGATCAAGCACCAGAGTATATCATTACTTTCTTAAAGATGATCCAAGTACATCGTAATGCTACTATTCGCCGCATTCGGACTGATAACGGCAATGAGTTCGTTAATCAGACTCTTCGAAATTATTACGAAAAGGTTGGTATCTCTCATGAAACATCTGTGGCTCGCACTCCACAACAAAATGGTGTCGTTGAAAGACGTAACCGTACACTGATGTAAGCTGCTCGAACTATGTTGATTTATGCGAATGCTCCTTTATTCTTATGGGCAGAAGCAGTGGCAACCGCATGTTATACCCAAAACCGCTCCATCATTCGCAAACGTCATGGTAAAACTCCATATGAGCTTCTTCATGGACACAAACCTGATATTTCCTATCTTCATGTGTTTGGTGCACTTTGCTATCCAAATACAAATAGTGAGAATCTGGGAAAACTTCAACCGAATGCTGATATTGGAATTTTCATTGGATACTCGCCTGCAAAGAAAGCTTACCGGATTTATAACCGTCGTCTTGGCAAGATTGTAGAAACTTTGGATGTCGATTTTGATGAGCTGACAGCGATGGCTTCTGAGCAACACAGCTCTGAACCCGCATTACACGAGATGGGAACCGGTACAATCAGTTCCGGCTTAATTTCCAACAACCCTACTTCTCCATCATTCATACCACCAAAAAGGTCCGAGTGGGATAAGTTATTTCAACCTATGTTTGATGAATTCTTTGATCCACAGAGTAATGATTCTCCAGCACCTGTCGCAATAGCTCCAATTCCCGTAGTTGCTGCTCAAGATAATGGAAATCTATCAGAGGCATCTATTGTTACTCTTGAACAAGATGCACCATCCCCCACCAATTCTCAAACAACACCTGAATCATCACCCCCACACGTTCCTAATGATGTTGAAGAGGATCTATATGATCACGATCTGGAATATGCTCACTTACAAGAGCTTCCCTTCTTTGGTTCACATATACCTGATGACCCTACCGGTACGACTACCTCAGAGGAAGCTCATGCAATCGTTCACTCCCGACCACCACGAATTGAAACTCACAACACTAAATGGACAAAGGATCACCCAATCCGCAATATTATTGGTGACATCGATCGACCAGTCTTAACACGCCATCAACTCCAAGAACATGCATTATATTGCTATTTTGATGCATTTCTTTCAGACACTGAACCTAAAAACTGGCAACAAGCCATGACCAAATCATCATGGATTGAAGCCATGCAAGAGGAACTTAATGAATTCCAACGTCTTGAAGTGTGGAAATTAGTTCCATTACCCAGCAACGTTGAAATCTCGATACTGTTGTGGGTATACAAGGTTAAGCTCGATGAGTTAGGTATTGTGCTGAAAAACAAAGCTAGATTGGTCGCTAGAGGTTACAAACAAGCTTTGGGTATCGATTATGAAGAATCCTTTGCTCCTGTTGCACGATTGGAGGCAATTAGACTATTCCTTGCTTATGCTGCTCACATGAATATGATCGTCTACCAAATGGATGTTAAGACGGCATTTCTCAATGGTGAATTAAGGGAAGATGTCTATGTAAGCCAGCCGAATGGATTCGTCAATTCAGAGTATCCTAATCATGTGTACAAGCTCAAGAAGGCTCTTTACGGGTTGAAACAAGCTCCACGCGCGTGGTATGATCTCTTATCGACGTATCTCATCTCCAAAGGCTTCTCCAAAGGCAAAGTGGACCCCACATTATTCATTCTCAAGGAGGACAACGACATGATACTGGTACAAATTTATGTTGATGATATCATATTAGCTGCTACTAATCAACGTTTGTTTGACGGTTTTGAGAAAATCATGTCCACACGCTTTAAGATGTCGATGATGGGAAAAATCTCATTTTTCTTAGGGTTGCAAATTTCTCAAAATCCCAGAGGCATCTTTATTAATCAATCCAAATTTGCTCTTGAATCCTTAAAGAAATATCACTTTGAAAACTGTGACCCCGTGGATACTCCAATGGTGGAGAGATCTAAGTTAGATGAAGATAAGGAAGGGATAGCTGTCGATCCTAAACTTTACCGTGGAATGATCGGCACCCTTCTCTATCTGACTGCTAGCAGGCCTGATTTGCAATTTGCTATAGGCATGTGTACCCGGTATCAGGCTCGGCCTACCGAAAAGCACTTACATGTTGTGAAAAGGATCTTTCGGTATCTAAAAGGAACACTTAATCGTGGTCTGTGGTATCCGAAGGATTCCTCTATTGCACTAATTTCATATGTAGATGCAGATTATGCCGGGTGTCAAGATACCAGACGTAGCACTTCTAGCAGTGTGCAACTTCTTGGAGATAGACTTGTTAGTTGGGCATCAAAAGGCAAAAAAGCGTTGCGATATTAAGTACTGAGGCTGAATACATTGCTATGTCCGGTTGTTGTGCTCAAGTTCTTTGGATGAGGTCACAATTGACTGACTACGGTCTTGGATTCAACAAAATCCCGATGTACTGTGATAACAAAAGTGCAATCGCTCTATGCTGCAACTACGTTCAACACTCTCGAGCAAAGCACATTGACATCCGCTACCACTTCATCAAGGAGCAAGTGGAAAATGGAGTGATCGAACTATACTTCGTCAACACTGAGTATCAACTGGCAGATATATTCACAAAGGCCTTAGATCCAGGACGCATCGAGTTTTTGATCGAAAAGCTAGGCATGAAATCATTTTCACCAGCGACACTTAAGGAGTTGGCAGAAGATTCTGAAGAATAGTACTGGTAAACTATTCTCGAGTATCCTTTGATCGTGATCTTGTATATTATCGTACATACTTAAACCATCAAAAGCAAAATACAAAAATATAAAACCAAGAAAAAACCATAAAAAATATAAAACCAAGAAAAACCATAAAAAATATAAAACCAAGAAAACCCAAAAATATTTTTCTTTTCAAATCGGGCATGTCTTTTGATACGGTAATATTTACGGCTTTAGAAATGTCGATTAATATTGACACGGCGCCATAAATAGAGTCCGTATAAAAGTTGTACAAGTTTTTTTTAAAAAACATGCCCATTATGGCTTGTAGTTATTTCTGACTGCAACCCGCTTTTCGTATTAAAGTCACGTATTTCTTTTGAAAACGTTGGCTCACAACGGGAATTAAGTTTCTCGGGCAAGGTTTACTTTAAAACCTTGTAAGGGGCAAAGTTTACTTTATAACTTGGTCTAACACAAATTTGTGTACGTTTCAGTGCACTTATCTTGTTTAAATAAGAGAAATCTTATTTCCACCAGAATCGTTCTATAAAATCACTTAACCGGCAAATGTCCTTATTAATAGTTGTGTCCTTAATATCTTTGACTACTGCTCTTTAAATAGAAAACGGGTCAGGGATTAAGGGGGAGCAAATATTAATTCTTTGTGGTAACAAATTTGGTCGTTAAAAAGGATTGTCAGAAAATATCCAGCTACCCTTCATCTTCAGTCATGCCATGTGTGCCTTGTGTGATATAAGTATTTCTTGCATAGGTCATTAAAATTTTGGCATTAAGTATTTGTGTTAGTGTTTGGGAACGGGTTTATTGTGTGTTAAATTAAATTTAACATTATTGTTAACTAATTCTCTAAAAAACAGGGGGACCAGTTTTGCACTTTTGCAAAAGTGATGGGTGTTTGATCAACTTTGACCAAGTCAAAACTCCACCCCCCCCCCCCCCCCTCTTTCCCCGTCTTCACTGGAAACACACAACACATACTCCTTTCCGCCATTTTTGCGACCTCAAGCTCCATTCGATCTGTGATTTGTGACCTATCTTTTGTTGCTTTATATCTAGGTATTTTGTTATAACTGCTATCATTTAATCCGTCTCATATCCATACATCTAAACAGGAACGATAGATCACATCTTCGATTTAGGGCTTCTTGATTTTTGCTATGAATATGTTTTTTAAGTGGTGGGATTTGTTAAGGATGCATATTTATACATTGGATTTGCCCAGAATCTCCCAAAACATTGCCTAAGTTCCAGATCGAGAAGTCAAAGTTTGAGATCGAATCCCTGTCACGGATTTTGATGAACATTACGATACATCATTGCGATGCCTGTCATTGCGATGAGTCATTCCGATGACTCATTGCGATGGGCTATTACGATGAGTCATTTCGATGGCTCATTGCGATGGCTCATTGCGATGTGTCATTGTGATGGTTCATTGCGATGAGTCGTTGCGATGGGTCATTCCGATGGCTCGTTGCGATGGCTCATTGCGATGGCTATTACGATGGCTCATTGCGATGGCGTGTTGCGATGGCGCATTCCGATGTCTCATTGCGATGGCTTCACAGTTGGTATTGCGATGGGTAATATTGCGATAAGTTCTCATTTATTCCGATGGAAATGCACTGATTGCGATGGCCTTAGATATTGCGATAGGATGTTATTTCATTAGGATTCCGATGATTGTTTCATTGCGATGGTATGGTTAGGATTCCGATGGTTTGCTACATTTTGATGGAATTAGGTCTCTTATGATTATGCTACTGCCTTAGGATATACCATGAGTTCGGCCTTGCTTGCACTACTTCTTCTTTAGGTTTAAGGACTTTAGGGCCATTTAAACGAAACCAAGTGTTATTGAAACAAGTTAATTTTTATCTCATAAGAATACTTGAATGGTTTCTTATTACAGAAGTTCATCTTATTTAATAAGTTGATTCCTATGTAAACAAACGAGATACAAATTACTTAGTCAATGTCTTGTGCTTTTGTTTCCAGGCCATGGCAGACAAAGCTTCATCTTTGTTCAAGCCCACTATCTTTTGGGTTGAGGATAATCCTACAATTCTTGATGTAGTGGTTGAAACTAAATCAAAACCCACTGAAGTTTTAGTTGAAATCAAACCAAGACCTACTGAGGTGTTAGTAGAAATCAAACCTAAACCTACTGAGGTTTTGGTCATGACCTCCAAGGAATCAAAATATTTTAAGAACTAATGCTAGGACGGTATCTCTTTAGAATAAAAATATCACTGGCAGTCATGTCATTATCCTAAGTGTATTTCTAAATGTAAGGACCTTGTTCATCTGATGTATGTGTGAATGTTGTGGTAATAATTGTAATGACATTTTCATGATAATTAAACTTGGCATAGACTTAATATATCTACATATGTTGTGTATATCATTTGTGAATATGTCATCAAAGCAGGAAAATGACACTCACCGAGGAAGAACAACGACTTCATGATCTTGAACTTGTCTCGCTCAGTAATAGGATTCCATATGCTGAGAACAACTCTCGATTACAAGATGATTTTGATCCAGCTTTACCAGCTTTCAAAATAGCCACGGATATCCTAGACATATCACCCATCAGAGACATACTCAGACGTACTGCATCTGTTCCCGAAGTCTACATGCATGAATTCTGGAACACTGCATCTTTCTCTAACAAGACTATCTCTTTCGAACTGAACAAAACACCAAGGGTACTCAACTTGAGCATTTTTCGGAAATTGTTTAAGCTTCCTAGGTTGGCACAAGGAGAACAATTTGTGGCTAACCCAAAGAATGATGAAGTGCTTCGAGTCATTCGTGCCATGAATTATGAGGGTGAAATTAACAACCTATCACAATTTAACACCTCACACATAGGGCAACCCTGGAAAGCAATTATCACCATCATCGTCAAGTGTCTCACTAGTAAAACTAGGGGCACCGATGCAATGAGACCACCACAGGCTCACTTATTTTGGGGATTGTATACTGCATCAAAAGTCGACTATGCACTTCTTCTCTGGCAAGAATTTTGTTATCAGATTACTGGAACGAAGAAGAAATCCGTGCATATTCCATTCCCGAGATTCACCAAGCTCATTATCCACCATTTTATGAAGAATGACCCAACCATTGACACTCGCGAGAATTTCTTCTATCACACCAAAGATGATGATTATGTGATTCTCTCAATGAATGCAGACACAAATTCCACAAAGTATGCATTACTTCCTGCACTAGTACCCGACACAATGATTAATGATGGAATCAAAGAGAGTGATAAATACCAAGAGATGCTTAATGATATTGACGCACAATTTAAGCGGGCAAATTTACCACCCTCAGAGAAGCAAAAAGGTAAACGCAAGAAACGAGTTTCACAGCGTCAATCAGTTGCTTCTAAAGATAAACGCTCAGGAAAAATGCAAATTGTTGATGAAGATGATGAAGATGAGCTGATCCACACTGAAGAAGAACAGGAAGAAGTACCACTCTGCAGGCCTAAGAAAGCAAGGAAAGCTAAAGGCAAAGAGGCAAGTGTTGCTCCAAATGATCCTGCTCAACAACAAATTTCTGAAGCCAAAAGACTTCGTATTATTCTTCAACAAAGCCGACAGGAAGCCTTTGGCGGATCAGGCTCAAGGGTATTTGAAGACTTAGCAGATTTTTGTAATCCTGATGGTGATACGGAATTTTTCGACGAAGAAGATACTTATGAAGATGAGTATGAAGATGCTGCTACCTTTCACCTTGAAAGTCAGGAACAAAGTGAAGAACGTGAGAGCAGTGCTGACACTGATACAAGTATGATGTATCGAGATGCAAATATCACCACATCTTTGCCTGAACCGACTCACATGGTACTAAATGAAGATGCTCATGCAACTTTCATACCAGACACGCAACCTCAAAGTAAGTCTACTTCAAACTCTGATGATGTTTTGAAATATCTCAATTTAGAAGGAGAGGGTGTTGAGGTCACCAACACTGATCCGTCAACAAATGAACAAATGGTGGATGTCCCTATAACCACGATTACATCGACCACCACTTCATTACTATCAACCCCAGTCATCAGTGAAGTCACAACCACCACCATCACACCCGCAATTGTTGAGCAACTAGTATCAACCACCACCATTACCACTGAATCCACACCGTCATCCACAACTGAACAACCTTTATCAACCACCGTCCTATCCACTGTATCTACATCAACACCTATCCCGGTACAACCAGTATCATCCACGACAACCTTAACGGTTTTGGTTACACCTCCTCCAATAGAACCACAAGTATCATCCACATCAAATCCTTTTCTCACAGTCAATGATCCGTTGATCCAGTCTCTTCAACAACAGCTAGAGGCTCAAGCTACACAAATAGCTACGTTGACTGAAAGGTTTGCTACTCCTCCCAAGGAACCGCATCCTGATGAGCCTACTCTTCAAAAACTAACAGACAGAGTGTCCAAGCTCAAAGAACAACATAAATCATTTCTTAAAGAGAAGAAAACTCGGGATAAAGAAAATGCTGCTTTTCTCAGGTCAATTGACGAGCAGATGACTGCGATCATTCGACGCGAAGTCAAGTCTTATGTTGATCAACAACTACCACATCTTGTCGGTAATGGTTTATCTACTCTTCAATTAATGACATTGCTTCGGACACGTCTGCTAGACTTGGGAGCTCATAAATCAAGATACAAACGCAAAGTCCTGCAATATCTCAACAAAGCAATTGATGAAGAGAATCATGCAGACACTACCGACTCTGAGTCTGAAAATGAGAATGAGTTAGAAAAGGAAGATGACGAGGAACACGGTGAAGAGGGTGATGGTAATAAGGATAAGGATAAGGAAGGAGATGAGGAGGAAGAAGAGGATGAACAAGGAAAGGATAAGAATGAAGATGAAGATGAGGACGAGGACGAGGATATAGATGATGATCAGGATGACGATGATGATATTGAAAAGGGTAATGAAATCAACAAGGGTGATAAGAATGACGACACCGGTACAAATGCCGAAGAGTCAAACAAGGATACGGCCACTGAGAAAGGTTTAGAGGAAACTGCAGAAAAGACTGCTGACACCACAGAAAAGACACTAGAATCGACAGTCTCAGAAACTCAGCAGGTTGCTACAGGTATATCTACTGCACCAGAATTCACTACTGATTCTCACATTGAATCTGTAGAATACATGCAAGCAGAAGAACCGACCGAGACAATGCTTGAAGAAGATCCTCACGATGATATACCTGTGATGCAAACTCAACCTTCAGCATCATCTGCAGTTCAGCATGACGATGATATGGAAGTTGAAGATTTAAATGTTCCAAAACCGACATTTTCTGAATCACTTATCATCGATGATACTGTCCAAGAGCAACTTTGGCTGACAAATGCAGCACCGCAGCATCTATTTGACACTGCAACTGAAATGGAGATGACTCAATTCCTCAACAACCCTATCGACTTCTCAGCTTTTCTAAGGTATTCTCATGGGAAACCGACGATGACCCCGGATTTGATTAAAATGGCAGCTGCAAATGTGGACTTCTTTGACACGTTAAAGATCAGCCATAATGAAGCAGAATATCACCTGAATGAGCTTACAAAAGCAATGAGAGCGACAACTACAGGAATTTAGACTCCCTTGTTACGACCTCTCACACCAACGGTCATCACCGGTTCTGCTACTATCCCATTAGAACATTTTGTCTCACACGATCTTGAATACCTTGAAAATGGAGCAAAGAAATATGCCACGTCACTAACAATGCTCAAGGCTGTCAACTTGGAGAATGTTCCATGGATAGAGGATAAAGTGCCTGAGTCAATATGGAGAAAGAAGCCGCTCAAGTTTTATGATACCTATGCTTCACTTGGCATATCTCACTGGGACAAAAAGAAGTTAGCCTACAATCACTTCCATCGTCCCAAGAGAGGTGCTTCTATTTTCTCATCTCACAGAATCATTAGCATCCTAGGAGCAACCACTCAGACTGTTTTCGGTTATGATTACTTAAATGTAATCCTGTTCAAACGTACCGATGAGAAAGAATACCGCATTGACGAAAGCGATCTCCAGTACCTTCAACTTGAAGACATAGAAGATCTTTTGTTGCTCTTGGCTCAAGAAAAAGTTGACCATCTATCACCTGATATTGTCATAGCCTTGAGTTCAAACTTTCGTCAATATGCCAGGAAAATAGTCATTCAAAACCAGGTGGAAGACTTTCAACTTGGAGTAGAAAGCTATTAGAAGAAGCTAAACCTGGACCGTCCCCACACGACTCCACTCAGCAATTTCCATAAGAACAAGAAGGTTTACATGGGGACTACCAAGCCGGAAGCAGGAATTTTTTATCCGAATGAGACTGAAGTCATGCAATATATGCGATTCTCAGAACTGCACAAATTCAGTGATGGAACGCTAAAGAATGTTCGAGATGATCTGTCGGTTCTCAATTCCAACTTACCTCTTCCGACAGTCACATACACCTGGACAACCCAGTGCAGAAAGGGGTCTTCGTACGCAATCAGGAAGATTGAGGAAGTTCTAAGGAAGCGCCGGTTGCTACGAAGTATAGAACGATTAGTCGGTGGACGACCATATGGAGCTCGCCATCGGTTCACGGAACGAACCAATTAATTTTGGTTCGTCTCATTACATGTCAACTCTATATGTATATTATTGTGAATATGTTATCTTTTTTACTTTATCAGCTTTTGTGGCTTGTTGTAGTGTAAAAGTATGATATTTTTCGAGAATTTCTCTCGAGATTCTAAATCTTTCAAACAAATCATACTCAAGCACTACAACTTACCCTCATTAATTTGAGGGGGAGCATTAATATGTTCTTTGGCCAAAATCTAATTTCATTTTATAACCCAAAGACCAGTTAATCCATTAATATCCAAAATATTAATGGTTAACATTTTGGAAAGGGGAGAAAATGGGATTAAGGAGACTTAATGATATTTGGCTAAAACAATGAAAAAGACTTAAAAGATAAACCAACTTAACATGTGTAATGCACGTGTTAAGGGGGAGCGTTTTTGATGATCAAAACACTTAAGGCACAAAATCTTTGATTCTAATATCACAAGTGCTTTAAGTGATTTTTTCAAGGATTCTTCATGGTGACTATATCAACCCAAAACACACTTAACTCACGACGATGTGGTGACAAAAGGGTGGTAGGTATAGGTATTAGTCCAATGATTCATCAGAACCGATGGAATCTTCCCAAGGACAACTCCCTAGATAGAACTAGAAGTCCTAGGAAAGATGGAGAATGAATGTGAATGTAGCTGAATGCCGACCAAGTACTTAAGCTAGCACTGGAACAATCACAACAAGGTGCTAGTTATGACGTATTGGTAAGCATTGAAGGGGTTGAAGAATGAAAAAGAATTGTAAAGATAAAGGGTGTAAAGAAAGAAGCCCTCCTTACAACTTAAGGCAGAAACCGGGTCAATACATATGCTATTGAGATCATTAGTTAATGATTCTCGATATTGAAGAAATCCATCATGGACCCAGTGATGCAATGCACAACCCTCCCTAGCTAACTCAAATATCTCTCAAAAGGTATTTGTTTTAATCACACGGAGTTCAACACGTTATCTATTGGTTTATTCACTCCGAATAGACTGATATTGAATAGGTGGCACTCCTCTCCAGCCATCGATCACTAAATAAAAAACGCACTATCGAGTCTAGAGCCACGAGATCATCAAAAGTCTCATTAGGACACTTTCCATTTATTCCTTGCTTCTTCACACACTTTGAAAAGTAAGAGATCTTTTATGAGTCCTACGCAGTATTCTTGCAATATTGCCAGAACATCCGAGTGATACGTAAGTATTACAGTGAAGATGGAAATCCTGCTTGAGCCAACATCAAACAAGCTCATGGTAGGTGACACGTGCGGTTCGTTACGAACTAATCTTGTGACAACTGGAAAGAAACAGTAGTTTAATTCTTAATTGAACTTAAACTCGTTCCAGGCCTCTACGCATTATCGTATGATCTTGCCAGAACACTCAGAGTGACAGTCTTTAGTGTTCACAGTGACGAGTGGAAATCCTTCTAGTGTTAACATCAAATAGCACTTGGTAGGTAACAAGCAAGATTCAATTTGAATCAAGTTTGTGACAACTGGAAAGCAACGATGGTGAATATCTTAATTGAAATTCACTTGTTCCAGGTTTCATGAATTGACGGCTTCAATCATAAGGATTTTTTAATCCAAATGATTCACTCTTTATGTTCGCAGTCAGCTTTGGACGGTCGAATAAAGAGAACAGGTTTACCCGCGAAATCCTGTCAGGAAGTTACTTAATTGAAACTATCCGTCACGGGTACGATATCTAATATCGTCCAACGGTCTTCACCGACCGGAGGTAAAATGCTACCGAATTAGAATAAAATGTCAAAGCCATTTTATTCGTGTCGTTGCTGTGTACCTGTTAAAGACGGTGGCGTTGATGTGTACCTGTTGAAGACGGTGGCGTTGCTGTGTACCAGTTGAAGACGGTGGCGTTGCGGTGTACCTGTTGAAGACGTCCACACATGCTTATTCCTTTAGCATCAAATACTCCTGAAAATTCAAGAAAGTATGACCTAAAAGTCTTCCGCTGTATCAACTCTGAAACTTTCAAGAATTCAACAAAGGATAAGTGTGTGGGACATGAAGTCACAAAGAGGCGAACCTCACAAGAAAAGTAAAGGCTGCACGTGAAAGGCCAAAAGAACATGTTCCAAGCAAAAAAAGGCTGATATCATTCAACACATATTCACAAAAGAAAAGAAAAAGAAAGAAAAGAAGACTACGAGCTCAAGAACAAGATCTAACATGCTAGATTAGGACTTTGTAAATTTGGAGTGACCTCCCTTTGGGGGAGATTGTTGGAAATACGTTTTACGCATTTAGAAAGTCTCGGTCACTCCAACAATGTAGTTATAGGATCGTAGTTAAGTTTAGTTTCATTTATTAAATAGCCCGACCCATGAGCATGTTCATGGGCCGGAAGCCCAAGTCCATTAAGGACTTGGGGTATTTAAACCTCTTTCCACCATGGAAAGAGGTGTTGGTTGTTTATTTCTTTTATTTTCAATATATAAGTTTCTTTCACTTCTCTCTCTAACTTTCTCTCTCTAGAAAAACATCAACCCCCTTGTTTCACAAAGATTATCATTGTTCTACAGGAAAAGTAAAGCTTGAAAATTAAAAACAGAAAGTTAAAAACTGAAACTAAAAATAACCTGAAAACAGCTCATCCGGAATAATCCTTCGTTCAGAATAAACACTCATCCAGAATGTCACCTTCGTTCGGAATGTTCTTCTTCACTCGGAATATTCACCAAAACCCTTGATCCGGAATAAATCCTTTATCCGGAATATGTCACTTATCCGGAATAAAGTCTTGATTCAGAATACTTAAGCCTGATCTGGAATATTATTCCGAATAAAACTCCTTGATCCGGAATATGTCACTTATTCCGGATGGAAGCCTTTGATTCGGAATATCTCCTTGATCCGGAATGTTTGGTTGATCCGGAATGTTCTGTTGATCCGGAATGTGGACTTGATCCGGAATATTAAAATATTCCGAATGAACAAGTTTGATCCGAAATGTCTCCTTGATCCAGAATGTTGGATATTCCGGATGAACACTTTGGCTAAACCTTTGATCCGGAATATTTGGTTGAATCGGAATGAGAGGCTGATCCGGAATATGTCACTTATTCCGGATGAACGCCCTTGATCCAGAACTTTTTCAACAAACACCTTCACTCGGAATAACAACACTTGATCCGGAATGTACCTAGGAAAGATCAGTAACACAACGAAGAACAAGAAGAGAACAATATACACGAATCTAGATAAAACTAATCAAAATCAACCAAAAGATTAAATCAAACTAATCACAAAACATCTACTAATCATAAACAAACAATCCAAAACAATCAATCTAACAATATTAATCAAAATAAGAACATGAACATGAACAAATAAACATAAAGATCAAAGATTAAGAAAGGTAGATAAGAGATCAAACAATAAAGATAAAGATTGACAAGAATTAAAAGGAAACTTACTTGAAATTAAATGTATTTAAGGTGCAAGACAAGGTATTTAAATGGACATGAAATTAAATCACAAGGTAATTAAAAGTGGAAGAACTAGTGTCACTCTAGCCAACAAGAGAAAAATGAATCTAATCTTATCTATTTATAGGGGAGGATTAGGGAGTGCTTAGGAAGCTTCCTCCCCTCTTTCTTCTTTTCCTTAATTGCAAGATTAAGTCCTTAATCTTCTTAATCTTATTAAATCTTGGACATTAATGATTTTGTCTCGGGATTTCTTTGAACTCGTCTTGTAATTCTTCAATAAATTATACTTGAGTTCTTCGACTTTTAGTAAACTTCCGTCTTTTGACTTTTTCTTTGATAAATCTTCAGAATTAGTCTTGGACTTCCGTTCTTTTTGCACTCTTGATTTCTTGACTTCGTCTTTCGTCTTTTTCTTCGATAAAAGCCCGTGAATGCCCGTGTTTTCGCCCCTTTTCACATTTTCGTCCTAAATCACAATAAAAACAAACCACACATAATTCCGACATAAATGACATAAAATACACGTTTTGGCTCGGTTATTATTGTAATTAAGTGGTAAAAAGGATGGGTGTTTACACACCTATCAAAGCTCAAATTCCATTATATATATTCAACTGAATTTACCTTGGTGCTAAACTTTCTAGCACCAAGCCCTCCAGTATTTCAAGGCTTTTTTGAGCGAATCCAATTCATACATTAGTGTATGATTTGTTGAAGCCTTGAAGGTTCCACCAAAGTAGAGTCGTTGCTGTCAGGTTCTGCTGAAATGCTCTCTTAGGGGGTCTCAAAGGCCTTGAAAAGATCTGAAATGCTCCCAATTTATGATGTTTCTAGGGGTGATTAAATGTTAATTAAAGTGACACCCTTCAAAGTTCAAACTGAAGCAGAGGTAATCCATTACTCAAGTGTTCGGGTTAAGTGATTATGTATTTGATTTCCAAACTATTCAAGTTAATAAAAAAAATCAAGACAATGGTCAATATTTAGAATTAACTTGATTTTTGGGCCGTTATTTAGGATACTGTTGTTGAAACCTTGTCACAAACCCTGATCAGTCTTACGATGCAAACATTCAGCAGGTCTTAGAATTTTAATAGAAAAAGGGAACTTCGAGGGAATGATCTGCAAAACGGAATAAAAAAATGGTAACACACATCAAAACCATCATTGTGCAATATAAGTTTGATTCATATCCACTCTTTTCATGGTACTGAGACCCCATTCAGACGTCATTCAGTATATGTAGGAGTATGATGCATATGATCGTATGTAAATATCCAAACAAAAACACCACTAATGAGTGTTTCAAAAAGATTTGAGGAAAAAATATAGTACTCACTCTCGAAAATAGACCGTAAGTGGTTACTGTGGTTTCAGGATTGAAAGGTTGTTGATCGTTGACAGATGTGGTAACAGTTGTGTTATTGGAAAATCTCTGATCATTCCCAACCCATATGTGTACGTTCAGCTTACAAACTACCAGGGAAACTGTAAGCTAGACTGATTCTGAGTAGACCGATTCAGTAGATTCACAAACTTTTGCTAATGTCCCTAAAAATAAAACAAAGAGAAAACTATTAACACACAACAATCCATAAAGCTTTAGAAAAGGTTTAAAAGAAAACAAATAATACTCACTCGAATTATTGATTTGAGATTACGTTGATAGTAGAGAATGCATAAGTGCATGTGTTAAGAATGGCTAGCACATGCTAAATGCCTAGATCATTTTAAAGCTCTTTGGTATTGACAACTATTGATGTAGTTGTGTTTTTGAACATGTTATCTGTAAACTTAAGACTTCATAATACGCATCTATTTACCCTAAACATACAATAGAATAACATGATTATGCATACAGATATGCCATCCATGTGATTCGATGTTGGATCTTTTGACAGTCGATCTGTGGATTCAGATATTCATCATAGATAACAACAGAACCTTGGTTCATGAGGCTCCAAATTGGCTCCTGAAAGGTTATGATCATGATCCAATCCTAATAAAAGACGCTTTCTTTGGAACACATTCGATCAAATTTTGTTTTTCTTTTTTTGTTCTCAAGCCAAAACTTGCGAGTAATATGTTGAACGCCAGCTTAAGGAGTTTAAAAGCATAAATTTACATGAATGAAAAGCATTTAACTGCCATCTGATCACGTGGAAAGATTAAAGGCAATTTAACATATTATTAGGCCTCGCCAATTCAATTACAGACTGCCTTCAGGATTTGATTCCTTAATCATTCTAACTTCAAAATAATTTTGTGCCAGAAGTCATACCTTTTGATTCGGAAAGCAACCAGGTATCCAGAACAAAATCCATGTTAGCATACAATAGCAGCATGTACCTCTAAGGGGCGGAAATGCAGTAGCATGTTCCGCCATTATAATCGTAACTATTTGAAAAACATTTTCAGAAAAAGTATTCACAGCTTAATACTTTGATCAACTTCCTACATATTCAAATTTTAGTTTTGGATTAAGAATTCTGAAATTTCAGTACCATTTTTCTCAACTTGCAATTCATTTTTTAGCTCCTCCAAGGATTCAAATTTCGAAGCAAGTAGTAACTAACAACCTTCCTTTTATTCTACCGCCTTCGCTTGATCTTTTGACATGATCACAATACTTTCTTTCAGACTCTAATTCAAGGTATGCACTAATGGAAGCCAACGACACGGCTAGTCTTGCCACACACACAAGGCAACATGGGTCTGTGCTTTTTTGGACGAAATTTATCTTTCATCCACACACTTGTCTTGATAACCTCCTTGTGATGAAACCATTACCCTTTTCGTCTAAATTTAATAAAAATATGAGTGCGAGTATGCTTATTAAGAATTTAAAGTATGACAATTGCGCTGATAATTATATTAAACAAAAAATGAGTCAATGTAGAATGGAAACAAACACTCGCAACAATTTGGTGATTTTATTCTCAATCCTAGTTGAATTTCACTTAAGGTCACATTTTTCACACAATATGTCATGTAATTGCAAAACATAAAAGCTTACGTGTAACTTTATTGTTGGAAATACGTTTTACGTATTTATGAAGGATCGGTCGCTCCAACGATAATTATGTAATGGGCTCGTGATCCATTTAGTTTATGTATAGTCCATATAGCCCACATGTAGGGTGGGCTATATATATCCCCTCCTAGCATGTTAGGAGGGGTTGTTGATTGTCCATTTTACACTTAATCATTTCCATCTTTACTTTCTCTCTCTAACTCTTCTCCCTTTTCTCTCCTTTCTCTCTCTAATCCCTCATCTCCTTCCTTCATCTCTTTTATATCTATCAATTAATCAACCAACTTAATCCATCAAATCCATCATGTAGAATAGGCCAATGATTACGTAGACCTTCAATTGGTATCAAGAGCCAAGGTTTGATTGGTTTATTCTTACTTTTATTTCTTTTTTATTTTGGTGGGTTTTGATTTAATCATGCTTAAATTTTAAAAAGTTTGTATTTTTTATAAAAAGTTTGTGTTTTTATGTGTTAAATCATGTCAAATCTTTAGATTTACTTACCTTTTTAGATAAAAATCACAAATTTTTATATAAAAATCAAAAATTTCATTATCAAATCTTAAAAAGTTGGTGTTTTTATAAAAGTTTGTGTTTTTCTCTTTTTAATTTTGTATTTTTTTGATTAAATTCTTTCTATTTTGATTGCCTTTTTGTTTGAATTTCTTAAATTGAACTTTTAATTTTGTCCTTTTTTTTAATCAATTTTACCACTTTAATTTTTTTATTATTGATTTTACTTTATCAATTTTTAGTTTTATCCTATCTGGTTTTTCTGTTATCAGTTTTTTTTTTATTTTATATAATCAGTTTTTATATAATTTTTTGTCCTATCGAATCTGTTATCAGTTATTATTTAATTTTCAGTTTTTATATAATCAGTCATCTTTGTCAAGTTTTGTCCAGTTATCTTCTGTCCAATTGTCCAAGAATCTCAGTCAGTCTCTTCTAGTTTCGAACCTGTTTCTACTGATCCAGAAGTTCCGAACGAAACAGTTCCGAACGAAACTGTTCCGAACGAACAAGTTCCGAACGAAACTGTTCCGAACGAACAAGTTTCGAACGAAACTGTTCCGAACGAACAAGTTCTGAACGAAACTGTTCCGAACGAAACAGTTCCGAACGAACAAGTTCCGAACGAAACTGTTCCGAACGAACAAGTTCCGAACGAAACTGTTCCGAACGAACAAGTTCCGAACGAAACAGTTCCGAACGAAACAGTTCCGAACGAACAAGTTCCGAACGAAACTGTTCCGAACGAACAAGTTCCGAACGAAACTGTTCCGAACGAAGCATGTCAATTCAAACACAACGGGCAAGTCATCGTCGTCTCTTATATCGACTCATACCCTCGACATCTTAACTGACACAAACAAAAACCCACCCACACTCGACTGACAACTCACACTCGAACAAAACAAAAACTAGCCGAGACACACACAAGACTTAACACACTTAAATCGACTCTACCAACAACCTGCCCAGACCAACTCCAACACAACAATTCTCGACTGTCACAAACACCTCTCTCGGTCAAACCAACATTGAAACACTATCGTTACACCCTTACCTCTCGACCATCTCATTCCTCGTCTCACCCAACACCCTCGTCTCACACTCAGACACAACTCTCACTCCGACTCACTCCCCTCCCTCGACACACACCTTCAAAACCCTCACTCTCGCACCCTCTCGACCCAACACCCTCCCACAGACCCTCACACCCTCTCGTTACACCTCTCGACATCAACATCAACATCTCTCACACAAAACCCACTCGACATCAACATCCCTCGACTCCATCTCTCATCAACAAAAACAGATCCTACACTCTCAACAACACCCCAAACTCGCGACACCCACAACCCAAACTCACGTTTTTTTTTTTTTTTAATCCTGACTCAATCCCAAAACCCAAACTCACGATTACCCACAAACACAAACCCACTCGACATCAACATCTAGACAGAAAGACTCGACAGTAGAAAGATTTGACAAATCTCAAAATTAAAAACAACATAAGAGTACCTACCCGAGACCCCTTCTAGGATCTTGATGTAACATTTTTCTTGTGTTCGTTTGTTGCTGTTATACATAACCACCCGCAAAATGTGAGCAAAGAAAAAGGATTAAAAGAGTTTTGTGGTGAAGAGGGTGATTGGTTTAATTGTTTTGATGAATAGATGGTTTTATTTTTGGAGAAGAAAGAACGATTGAGGCAAAGAGGAGAGGGACGGAGGAACCAAGGTGATGGATGATTTTGGTATGAGAGATAAGAGAGAGAGTTTAATTGGATTTTATTAACTGGCGGATATAACTAGGTGGAGTGGGCGGTGGAATTTTCTTTTTTTGATTGGGCCACGTGTGTGGTGAGATAATATACACGCCACGTTTTTTACGGAGAAAACTAGGATAAAATTTTTTTTACTTTTTTAATTTTTTAATTTTTAGTTCAGTTTTTAAGTTATTCTTTTTTGGACAAAGTTTTATTTTGGATATTACTGGTTATTTTGGATATTTATTTGGATAATCATTTCTTAGTTTGATTTTTATTTTAATTTTATTTTAATTTTATTTTATTTCAAATTTTTTATTTTGAAAAACTTTTTGATATTAAGTTATAATCACAACGTAACAAAGTGACGTGTTAAGGTGGCAAGATTTATTTGTCACTTATCGTTCATCGATTTTCAATGGATTTCTTGAATTCGACATCGAACAAGGGAGAATTGCATCAAGTGCAAGCCAACGCTAGAGAAAGTGGTATAACTTCATTTCAAATGCTTCAGTCTCATCTTCTCACTCTTTCGAGGATTCAAGGAGGGAGCGAATTTGTGACAATCTTTGGTCAAGATCGTCATATATTCATGGACTCAATGTTCACCACTTTGACCGAACTCGCCGAGCAACTCAACAGTGACAACTTTAATCACTCTGCATCGTCAATTGCTTATAAGGCTCTTGTGACACAACTCACGCCTTTCCTCCAATTCAATATCATCACGTCTGCAAGTTCAGTGATTTGCCAATCGTTTCTTCGAGCTACACATACCGAGCTTCGAGTTTTCCGTGATACAATTTTGAAACTCATGTCATCGGTCTCGTCTTCGATTTATGAAATATCTCAACTTCAGCAAGCGTATGATAATGGAGTGCAAGATTCAATGACGCAGATGCAAGAAGAGAATGGTCATACGGTTGACAACTTGGAGCCTAACGATGGCAAGAGCACGGAATCAGGAGGACAACATGATACCAGTGGCACGTCAGGGAATGTTCACGAGATCTCTCTTGATGACACCTTACCCGTTTATGACGAAGAGCCTGCAAACATGGTACAATGTAATGTTGATTATGATGTATATGCTGATGATTTGCCGCATATTGAGCATTCTGAACCTAATTATGACAAACATGGGATGGAAAAGAGTGATAGAAATACCACTTCTGATTCATCCGATGTAAGTCATAATGGGGGAGAGATTGTTCAAAATGCTATAGTACATCATGATAATTGTATTATAACTGCTTCATTGACTGCTTCTGATTCCAATATTAGAGAGCTCGAAACGATTGTATCTCAACAATCAAAAGATCTTGAGGATGCCAAACTTGAATTTTCTAAGAAAACGGACAAATTTGAAACATACTTTGAAAAAATTGAAAAGTCAAACGTTGTTCTTGAAAGAAAATTG
Source organism: Glebionis coronaria (assembly GCA_025667525.1). Lineage (NCBI taxonomy): Eukaryota > Viridiplantae > Streptophyta > Magnoliopsida > Asterales > Asteraceae > Glebionis > Glebionis coronaria. Next base: position 48,315 of record JANFOE010000273.1, on the reverse strand, counting down.
GATCAAACTGTTTTAGATTCTAAAGCTGAAAAGGATAATCTTTTGAAACAAATTCAACTGCTTGAATCTAAGTTGGCATCCCAAGATAACTTGCTCAAAGAGAATGAGACTTTAAAGGCCCAAGTACAGGAAAAGGTTTTTGCTATAGCTGCGTTGAAAAACGAGTTAAGGAAAACTAGAGGACCTAGTGTGGACACTAAGCTTGAAAAACCATCAATCTTGGGGAAACCGCCTACAAATCAGTTCGTCAAACAACCGATTGTCAGACAACCTACTGCATTTAGATCCGAGCGACCACAATCCTTGAGACCGCGGTTTGCCTCCCAAGTTGATTTGGGTCATATTTCTAGAACAGTCACCCCACCAACTAGGCCTAATGTGACTAAATCAGTTTTAGCAAGACCTCATCACATGATTACCCCTAGTTTCTTTAAAAATAGTTCATGAACACGTCTAGAACTAGTTTAACTGATGTGCGCCATGATTCTGGTCAAAGGGAAGCTATTCAAAAGACACATGTAAGAGATAGCAATGTCCAACCTAGTCAGATGCCTTCTAGATTACCCAACACTGCTAACCGTAGCATGTCATCTCCTAGGAGCATCGATCAATCATCTAGGAATTACTCGGACATTAAATATGCTACTTGTAAAACATGTAGAAAATGTGTCTTTACGGCTAATCATGATTCCTGTATCAAGAAACTACTTAATGAGGTGAACTCCCGTGCTAGACTTAAATCCCAGTGGGTCGCTAAAATCAAACCCATTGGTAAAATGTGGCGCCCCACTGGTAGATCTTTCACTCTTGTAGGAAACGAGTGCCCTTTAACTAGGATAATCTCTGATTCTACGGAGACTACTAGGGAGGAAATTGCAAAGGATGATACATCACTTAAGCCTGAACTTAAGATTTTCTATAAAAGGAAACGTTTGCCAACTAAGATAAGTGAATCATCCCCTCAGGCCACCTCTGACACAAGAAAAGAAAACCGTGAACCCCCACGTGCTTCTAAAATAGATATCTCTAACCCATGCAAAAGTATACAAACTCCTAATGAGAATGCAGGTACCAAAGTTGATGTTCCAAAAGAACGAAGCGGTCCAATCGTTGTATACCGTTCAACTAAGGACACTCTTAGAGTTTGGTTGCTGAAGAAGCAGATATCGGAGAAACTAGTATCTCAGGGGATTCATGGTTAAAGCTTGCACAAGGACTTACAGTCACATAACAGACTGTAACTCGATCTCCAAAGACAGGAAAGTTCATCCCGATGATGACTTATCCTAAAAACGAGAAATTCATTTTTCTCGGGCATGAGCTTATGTTAAAAACATTCCACGTTTTTAAGCTCATGCACAAGGACTTATAGTCACATCACAGACTATAACTCGCTCTTCAAAGAAAGGAAAGTTTATCGCCGATGGTAAACTTATCCTAACAACGAGAAATTAATTTTTCTCGGGCATGAGCTTATATCAAAAACATTCCAAGTTTTTAAGCTCATGCACAATGGCTCCTCGTTAAATGACAGACGACGACCCGGACTTCAGAGACAGGGAAGTTTATCCACGCAACGATAACTTACCCTCTTAACAAGAAATTAAGTTTTCTTGGACACGAGCTTACCCTAAAACCATTCAAAGGTTTTAAGCTCGTGTATATGGTTTATCATTAAATATCAGATGGTAACCCGTGCTTCAAATAAAGGAAAGTTTATCGCCGATGATAAACTTATCCTTACAACGAGAAATTAAATTTTCTCGGACACGAGCTTACATTTAAACCATTCAAATGTTTTAAGCTCGTGTACACGACTTCTAAGTAAATGTCAGCTTAGGACTCGTTCTTCAGATAAAAGGAAAGTTTATCGCCGATGATAAACTTATCCTTATCAACGAGAAGTTTACAACTTCTCGGACTTGAGCTTTCCTAAGATATTCTAAATCTTAAGCTCAAGTAATTGGTTTTCAAAACTTTGAACACAATTTTTCAAGAATTTCTCAAAAGGTTTTTCTAAATCTTTCAAAATTGTGTGTTCAAAAGTGTTTTGATAAAAAGAGCATGTCTTCTGGAATCGATAATATTTACGAACCTAGAAATGTCATTCAATAATGACACGGGGTTGTAAATAAAGTTCGAGCAGAAGTTTAAAAGATTTAAAACATGCTCCATTATGGTTTGCTATTATTTCTGATAGTAACCCGCTTTTCACTTTGAAGTCAAGCTTTTCACCGGAAAGCTTTGACTTCAGAATCCGAAGTTATCATCTCCACAAACCGTAGAAACTTATAATTGATATCCACATACTCGACGATGCGACTACTCAAACGGTGACTACAGCTCTTTCAATAGAACACGGGTCAACAATTGAGGGGGAGCATTTGTCCACCATTCAGAATTTTTGATGCCGAGAGTGCCAAGTTCACATATTGGTGTTAAGACAACGATATCAATCATACACATGGAGTCAAGAGATAACTTCAGAAGTTACGAGGAAGACCAACATTCGTGAACAAGAACCATGTGCTTCTTTCATATGATGTTCTTCATCATTCAGGTCCAACCTCGTAAATTGCTAATCTTGTGAATTCATTATCATATATGATCTTTGCACATGATAAATACCTTACACTTGTGTTTAAAAGGTATTTAATTTACGTTTCAAGTACACCCTCATTAATATGAGGGGGAGCTTGTGTAATTCAAGAAGATAATTAGATTTGCATTTTTCTTCCCAAATTATCTTAAAATGCTATTAAATCAATTGATATTAAAAACATCGATTGGGTTAATATTTTTAATATGGGGGAGAAAATGTTATTTAATATGGGATATGATCAATCATAAATGGTTTGACTTAACGTGCTAGCTCATCCTGACATGTGCGAAATATTTTCAGATATCGTGGCATATGTTAAGGGGGAGCAAAATGGATTTGCACTTCAAAATGGATTTCATGGTGACATACACTTACCCAAAACATCTCTATTCACGATGATGAAGATTGTGGTGACATAAGGATGGTAGGACAGGTTAAAGTCCAATGATTCCTCTTGAACCGGAGGAATCTTCCCAAGGACATTCCATAGCTAGAAATAGTAGTCGTTAGGAAAGATGGAGAAAGAATGTGAACGTAGCTGAATGCCGACCAAGTACTTAAGCTAGCACTGGAACAATCACAACAAGGTGCTAGTGATGACGTATTGGTAAGCATTGAAGGGGTTGAAGAATGAAAAAGAATTGTAAAGATAAAGGGTGTAAAGAAAGAAGCCCTCCTTACAACTTTAGGCAGAAACCGGGTCAATACATATGCTATTGAGATCATTTTTGTTAATGATTCTCGATATTGAAGAAAGACAGCATGGACCCAGTGATGCAATGCACAACCCTTCCCAGCTAACTCAAATATCTCTCAAAAGGTATTTGTTTTAATCACACGGAGACAACACATTATCTATTGATTTATTCACTCCGAATAAATTGGTATTGAAAAGGTGGCACTCCTCTCCAGCCTTCGATCACTAAAATCCAAAATGCACGATCGAGTCTAGAGCCATGTGAGATCATCAAATATCTCATTAGGACACACTTTCATTATTCCTTGCTTATTCACACACTATGAAAAGTAAGAAAGATCTTAAGAGTCCTACGCAAAATCTTCGTGATCTTGCCTGAACATCCGAGTAATACGAAAGTATTTACAATGAAGATGGAAATCCTTCTTGAGCGAATATCAAAAAGCTCATGGTAGGTGACTTGTGCGATTCTTTATGAATCAAACTTGTGATAACTGGAAAGCAACAGTGGTTTAATTCTTAAATGAATTTAAACACGTTCCAGGCCTCTACGCAATATCTTTGTGATCTTGCCAGAACATTCAGAGTAATACTATTAAGTATTTATAGTGATGAATGGAAATCCTTCTAGTGTTAACATCAAACAGCACTTGGTAGGTAACTTGCAAGATTCTATATGAATCAAGCTAGTGACAACTGGAAAGCAACGATGGTGCGGTTCTTAATTGAACTTCACTTGTTCCAGGAACATGAATTGACGGCTTCAAATCATGCGGATAATATTATCCAAATGATCCACTCTTTACGTTCGCAGTCAGCTTTGGACGGTCGAGTAAAGAGAACGGGTTTACCCGCGAAATCTTGTCAAGGAGGTTCTTTATTGAAACTACCTGCCACAAGTACGATATTTAATATCGTCCAACGGTCTTCACCGACCGGAGGTAAATTGCTACCGAATTAGAATGAAATGTTCAAGGCCATTTCATCCGTGTATATTGTTTTGTTGCTAACTGTCTTATGCAGCGTAACAAGAAGGTGGCATTGCGGTGTACAATCCAGAAGAAGTCGTCACCACATGCTTATACTACATACAATTAGTACTTCAACAAATTCAAGAAAGCCTGAAGGTCAAGTGTTCCGCTGTATCAAACTCTGAAGCTTTCAAGAATTTAAAAGTATAAGTATGTGGAACATGAAGTCACAAAGAGGCAAATATCACAAGTGAAGAATGCACAAGGTCAAGGCAAGGAAACATGCTCAAGAACTAAAGTCAAAGATCACATCAAGCATATTCACAAGAACAAGATCGAAGACTCAAGCATAGATGCTAGGTTTAAGATTTTGTAAAAAGATGTGACCTCCCTTAGGGGGAGATTGTTGGAAATACGTTTTTCCCAATAAAGTCTCGGTCACATCTTAGTTAGCATAGATCACGAGTTATAGACTATTTAGAACTTTGTTTCTTGGAGCGACCTCCCTTAGGGGGAGATTGTTGGAAATACGTTTTACGTATTTATGAAGGATCGGTCGCTCCAACGATAATTATGTAATGGGCTCGTGATCCATTTAGTTTATGTATAGTCCATATAGCCCACATGTAGGGTGGGCTATATATATCCCCTCCTAGCATGTTAGGAGGGGTTGTTGATTGTCCATTTTACACTTAATCATTTCCATCTTTACTTTCTCTCTCTAACTCTTCTCCCTTTTCTCTCCTTTCTCTCTCTAATCCCTCATCTCCTTCCTTCATCTCTTTTATATCTATCAATTAATCAACCAACTTAATCCATCAAATCCATCATGTAGAATAGGCCAATGATTACGTAGACCTTCATTTATGTATTGTGTAGTGTCAAAAATAAGAAAGAACTAAACAAACTATGGTTGATCCATTAATTCAAACCATATGCATAAATAGAAAGGATCAATAAAAACGCTTTGACTTACGCGACATTGGCATTTAAAGGAAAGCATTCATTTAGCCTTCTGATAAGTCGGTGAACATTCCTTTAAAAATACATGGAACAGTGAGCCTTCTGATAATCATATTTTGAAACTTCTTCTAACTACAAAAGAAATCAGCGCTTTAGAATAATAAGAAGAGCATAAGTAACAAATCAACCCATGATTTACAACTAATCTTAGGATGCAGATCAAATAGGCATGCTTTACAGTTGCACTTGTCACACAAAACATGATAAGTCAACGAAGATGTACTCAGTATTATTGGGGTACCTACATAACATGTTACAAATATCACACCAAAATAAAAAATAAACAACATGTGATATCAATGAATGGGCTAATAGAAGAATTTATACCAAGTAGCTCCTCACTGGTTTTGATATGTATTCTTTTATATCTCAATTTCAAGAAACTTAGAAATAATAGTGTAACACCCCACTTGGATAAATGGACCGTTACGTGTATTTATGGCGTGTCATCAAAGTATAAGGTAAATGTCATAAAACATTAACTGACCATAAAGGAATTACCGAAATCAAACATTGGTAATCCAAACATAAGCTCAAAACATGAAAAGTAAATACTGAAGGAAAGGACTAAACAATGTCCAAATAAGTAGAAGAATGTAAGAAGTGCATAAAGTAAGAAGTCTGGATAGCTTCCATCCAAATGCACATGCTCTCAGAATCCTAAGAGCGTCCTGGTGTACCTGCCGTTAGAACATGAAAAGAACTACGGCTGAGCATAACACCCGGTGAACGGATATAGAACATGATAAGATGTACTGAAATGAAGCAGATGATAAAATGCTGAAACTGTAAAACTGATAAGTAAAGATGCAACGGAAATCTGTGTAAAATCTGAAATGTATGGTTTATAAATAATAATGTTGAACTGATATATGTTAATCTGAAAACATGCATTTACTGTATTTTAATTACCAAGAGCTTATATAGGTCATGTGTTGAAACAACGGTTTCATGAATAACTAGAGGGGTGACCTCATCATGCTGCAGAGGGGTGACCTCTAAATAATGTGTTGGGTGGAGGGATCAGCTCCAATGTGAAGGATGTAGAGCACACACCACATTCACCTGATAACTATAAACTGATAGCCTAGGATGAATCCATACGCCCCACTAATAATACTGATAAAATGGCCAAGCTGAGCTGAATGGGACGTTGAAGGATATTAGTCTCCTACAGGTGAGTCATGACACTGGTGCCTCAAGTGTCATGGTTACGGTGTCTCTGTAACTAGTACAACTAACTGGTCATGCTTGTATATAAGGATCAGGCAATATCTTAGTTATTAAAATAATTTCTGATAATTTATAACATATACTGGCAAAAACATTTGGCTGCAGACGGGGAATCCTAATCATGCATAGAAAGGAAGTCCTTACTGAAAGGACGGAAATCCGTACCTCGTGTCCAGTAACGAAATATGGATGAAAGCTAAAAGAGCTACTCCGACTTCACGGATACTACATAAATAACGGACGCGTAATAAGTTGTTTGATTACTGTGTACTTTTACTGATTCTTACTGTTCTTAACTTGCTTTATATGTTCTTGTATTGTTTTATTGTTTCGTGTATAATCTGGTAACTCTGACTATTCTCTCGTATGATTTATTTGTTCATGTTTTAACGTGTTTTTCCTTCTTTTATATCTAGTTGATATTGTACTAATGACTAGACATGCTTATTACGTATGCATGTATGATATCCTTTAGAAAGAAAAATTATAGTGACAACCAAATTGACTCATTCCCATCACTTGATAAATATTTTGATGACTTAATGAATTATCCTATATACAGAATGCAAAGTATGGATCTTTAACAAATTAATTAACATTAATCACGTCATCATATTTATACTCTAACCCCATTAGTTTGACAACATAAAAAAAACCATCACTTATAGTTATTATAAATCAGTTAGTTACTTTTTATAACTGACAAGAATTCTGTTCTTTAAAATGATAGATTTTCGATTATGAATCTTATGTAAATAATCTCAACAAGTTAAACTAAACCATCACAAATACTTATAAGTAGCATTCGATAAAATTAAGGCTCAGAATTTACCTCGCAACATTAAATATCGTAATCAACCCGAAAGTAACGCCAAACACTAACTCAAGCATGACACGAGACCTATATCACACCGAGGGCTTCGATTACGAACACCGAATCAAACTAGAATGAAGAACCATAACCGCACTCCACGTACAAACAGGAACCAAATTCAAGCAAGTAGAACAAATTAATTTTGACACCACAAGTACAACCTTATTGTGAACCGTAAACGAATTTGACAAAGACTCAAACTTTTGTATGTTTATTTTGGGGCGGAGGTTTCATTTAGGTTTAGCTCCTTGAAAAGAGTTGTGATAAGGAAATGCATATATGGACATGGGTGCTATGGCTTCCGAAAACAGACTTGGAGCATAATAAATGGTGACTGCATTCTTTCATGATTTTATAAATGACATTCGTATATTCTAACGCGTTAAAAATTCTATCGATAAAAACGGGATTAGAGCGAAAGAAACGTTCGGATAATAAGCATGGTTTTAAATGTTAGTGAACAGACTTTTATTCAATCTGATCAAGCGTAATCTTTTAATATATATATATATATATATATATATATATATATATATATATATATATATATATATATATATATATATATATATATATATATATATATATATATATATATATATATATATATATATATATATATATATATATATATATATATATATATATATATATATATATATATATATATATATATATATATATATATATATATATATATATATATATATATATATATATATATATATATATATATATATATATATATATATATATATATTATTTATTATTCAAAAAAGATAATACTTTACTTATCGTTTTAATTAATACTGAGATTGTGCGTAATTTATGGTTGAGGATTTTAAAGCGGGTTTTATAACTTTTCCCATCTAAAAAAATAATTCGTCCTCGAATTAAGGATGCGATAATGTTGCTGTTTTACAATTCTTCCCCTCTAAAAAGGAGAAATTCGTCCTCGAATTAAAGGTAATAAGCTGATGAAATTATAAAAGCTGGGAAAGACACATAGGCTAAAAGAATATGAAAGCTGAAAGGACATATAAGCTGAAAGATAATTCGTCTTCAAATTAGGACACAAATGCTGCTGAAAGAGTATATCGTGACCTGACTAAAGAGAACCTGGAACATAACATGACAAATAGAACCTAATTGAATTATTGAAGGAAAAGGATGAGAGGTCCGGATGGACTCCTTCGTTTCAAGTGGCCTCCCGCTCGAACCGATTCCTTCAAAGGTCTAAACATAAAGAAAAATCTTGGTCTTGATGACCCTGTCCTGATGAATGCTGAATAGTTTCTGGTTCCATACTTAAGATGGATTTTCTGAATCTGATAGAATGAATAAGCTATATCATGTAGTATACATGAAACGGTACGTACAAGTATCCTAAAAAGATAACATTTATATCTCTGAGCAAGCTGCTGAAAACAAAAAGGGACGAACTACGTGAACTATTGTGAACGTGCTACGTGAGCAATTGTGAACGTGGTTCACGATTATATGAGGAACGTTGGGCATGGAATATATCGTGAACATGATACATAAACATACTATGAACGTGATACTAGGACATATCATGAACGTATGCTGACTAAGGGAGGAATGCCAAACGATACGGCCTGAGATGTGAAACGTTTGCCTGAGTATGGAAACGCTGTACTAAACTTGAGTCTAGTTTCTTAAGATTTCTGTAACCGTATTCGGTAACAAGTTGTGAAACATGTATCACAAGATTGAACACGAACCTGAACGTGAACAATGTCATGAATGCGAGCGTGAACTTAAATCATGAGCTAGCACAAACTATGGAATAAAACAACATCATAATGTAAACGTGAGACGCAAATGTGAAGGTGAACGTAAACGTGAAAATGAACATAAACGTGAACGTGAATGTGAACATAACGTGATTCGTGAACATGAACGTGAGCGTGATTCGTGAACATGAAATTTTCTATCTGATATGATGGTTGACGGAATACTGCGAAATCTAACGATTTATTACTGAATTTCTTGCAAGTCTGTTACTGCGTAATCCTTTCGGATGAAAGAAAACGTATAGGTTGGGTTAAATGGTCGACAATGATTTAGTTAGTATCATACTTCTTCTGAGTCTGCATTAACCTGATAACAACCTCCATGGAATCTTGTCTCATTTCTGTTCAGAATTTCTAATGGTTGTGATAACTCACCAGCATGTCGGCGTTCTATCTTGAACCTGCTGGCACGTCAGGCATCTAGATATGAACATGGCTGCATCAATGTGTTATACTACTTCTATCAAAATCCTGCCTGGGATTATGGTACATTCTTGTGGAATCTGGATGAATAGTCATGGAAAACTATGAGTTTTGATAAATTAGACCTCTCCTAGCGTAAGATCTCCTGGACTACATAATATAGTGAAGATTCTGTCCTTTATGCGTAAGCTTAGCCGTGGAAGAGCTAATCGTGAGAACTGTCAGAAATTTCTGCGGTAGTAGCCAACTGAATTCTAGAAAACTTCGTACTTGGGTAACGGCGTCGGTCTTGACCATTTGGTGATGGCCTTCACCTTCGCAAGATTTTTGAAATTTCTTTCTGCTGAAATAACGTGGCCCAGACGTGCCACCTTGTTTAACTAGAATTCACATCTGAGAAGCTGCATATATATATAATTTTCTCCTATCAGAGAAAATGCATGACCGTGAGAAGATGATTCTTGTGTTCTTCTCTAGAATTTAGCAGACCAGGATGTTATTATAGAATATACTGACGATCTTGTTTGAGAATTCATCAATTCCATAATATAGCTGGAGCATTCGGTAGCCCAAAAGCAAAATCAAACTTTTAGAGAGACCATAACGTGTGTAAAAGCGGTCTTAGAAATGTCCTGTTCTTTCTTTCACCACTGATGGTAGCATGATAGTGAAGTGTTCTTGGAAAAAATGTTTAAGACTTCTTAACAGATCAGATAACCTTCTATACGTGGAATGAATATCGGTTATGAATGATGATCTTATCACATTTTTTGTGGTCGATACATGATCTCGTGTTACTGGCCTTATTCCTGACAGACAGAAACGGTGCATCTTCTGGTGGTGCACTCGGGCGAATAAAGCTTCGTCCCAGCAACTCTTGCAGCTAATCCTACAATTCTTTTAGCTCAGCTGGAGCCCTGCGATAAGGATTTTCTGAAAATAGGTTCTGTCTTTGAGACATGCTCTATGTCAAACTCCGTCTCATGGTTAGGGACGGATTTCTAGAACACTTCTGGAAATACATCTGGAAACTCTGGAATGATCTGCTAATCATAGATTTAAGTGACTTCAGAAATCGGGTCATAACTAGTAGCTAGAAAGTCTTCATAGTTATGGAATAATAGGTCACGCGCTCGTAAAGCATAAACAGTTCATACTGATTTTTATGGCAGGAAATATAATGAACATGTTCAGAAGTTAGCAAGACGGATCTCGTCTTTAGCTGGAAGGAAAACCTTATAAATATGGTAATTCCATAGAGTCTTTTCTGGCTGGGAGGTAGGTAATACATGATTTAAGATGAAGCTAGCATATGAATACGTGAAGCAAATGTGGCAGATTTCACTGAATTTGTATCGTCTGTAACCTCACAGAACGAACACTGCGTGTCTAATCTGGACAATACTCCTGCGATGTAACTGAATTTTTAATGGCCCGATTTATGCGCGTCATAACATAACGGTATACCCCTTTTGGAGGGTACCCTGAATTACTGAGGGCCTGGTTTAGAAAAACATACGGAGTTATGAGTTCTGACTCGTACTTGAGAAGGTATTCATATGACGTGTATCATGACTGGTGTCCTGACAAGTGCCTTCCGAAATGATACTTGAGACCTGTGTCTTGACTGTTGTCTGGACATGTATTTTAATGGGAGAGTCTGTGTGACAATCCGTCAATTTATGGTTGATATTTTATTCTCAGATATTATTTAAAAACATTATTTTAATGTTACAATATGAACTCACTTATTTTTGGGAAGTAATTTGGATTTACGTCTTGAAGTAGCGTCGACTACGTCTAAACCGGAGGATTCAACTTTACGTGCTTACGTTTACATACACCGTCTTTGGTGACAGTCCGACATTTCAGAAAATAAATTTATTCGTGAATATTATTTTGGAGTTTTAAATTTGTGTTGGTTCATAAACTCACAAATTTACGAGAAGAGATTAGGACTTACGATTTTATTTTAACGTCCTTTACGACTAAACCGGAAACCTTAGGATTACGTATTTACGTTTTCGAACTCCGTTTTCGATGAGACAATTTTTATTGGATTCGTTTTGTGACGTTGATTCATAATTTATAAAAACGTTTTTCGTAAAACGACCCGAGGGCACGCAAATCGAGGAAACTAGAATCGAGGAGTACCCGTAAATAAATGGGGATGAGACAAGTGGGACACTTGCCCCACCCCCATCAAACCCGGCCATATTATTCCAACACACCATAAGGTGTCATCTTACTAACTAGTTACAACACTTGTCATTCTAAGCTTACACTTTAAACTTTTGCTAGCTAAAACCATCAAACCATACCACTTTCTCATTTCATCCATGCAATACCACACACAAATCCTCTCATCCCACCCCATTGATGCCGTCCCACATCTCAAACAAAACTCCCATTTGATCTAAATTTCACCACAAATCTTATGTTACTCTTGCAAAAGATGATGTCCTTTTGAAGACCTATTGATTGGAGGTGATCATAACATCTACAAAGGTGTTTCCTTGGTGTTTTAGGGCTGATTTTCCACATTGTATTCATGAAGAATGGTGGTCTTGAAGATGGTCATGGTTATCCACAAGTTTCTCCATCAAAATCCATGTCCAAATCATAACCTACATCAACTTGGTGGTATAAAGATTGTCCTCCTCATCTTCTTGTTATTTTGATTATGTAAACATGTATTTTATTTCCTATTGTATATGTATATGATGATTATATGATGATAAAAATGTTATGTGGGGATTTGGTATTGATAAACATGCTTAAAAAGATGAAAGACTATAAGAAACAAGGTTAATATCTTGTTTAAATTTGTTGGCTGTATAAAACAGTAAAGAATCAAATGAAGAACTGATAAAAATGGCATAGATTAATGGATTTACAGTAAGCTATGGGTCTTGTACACATGTGAGAGTTGGCCATGCAATGGAATCATTGTAATGAGTGAGATATGATCAAAACAAGTTTAAGGTATAAATCTGAGGTTACTGTTTTAGACGATTTTTAGAAAATACTTAAAGGATGATTCAACAGTAGCTATAGTAGAGTTAAATGTAGCACATATCATGTAGTTTATGTGATAACAATTTGAGCTTCTATCTCCATGTAGAACTCAAGATATGGCAGTTTTGGTGAAAGTGAAGATAAAAATCATATTTTTGGAAATTAAAGAATAATACTATTATATAAGCACTCAAATTTTAATAGTATAAATTATAATTAAAACCCACTAACTCATGAATTTTATTTACAAAAATATGTACAATGATAAATAAGTGGACATTTTATAAAAATGATAACTTGTTATGTTTTATAAGATATAAAACTATAAACATGATTTTTACGACTTTTTCGGCTATTGCCGTAAAATTAACGTTTTTGTTAAATAAAACTTAGATGGTTGGACCCGTCTAATGAAAACTTTACAAAACTTATATACTGATATATAGACATGTATAACAAGTAAAAACAAATAAAACCCGAACTATAGGGCATACGGACATTAACGAGCTAAGTAAACATATTGGACTAATACTTGGGCTAATAACTGGACTAAATAAGATAAACACCCATAAAAAGAACTTATTGGGCTTAACCCATTTGGGCCCAACTTGAAAGTGTATGTACTGATAATATAAGTACAAAATGGATTAAAATAAATTAAATAACTTATAATAAGCTTATTGGACTTAAGACACGTAAATGGGTAAAACTAGTAAACTAGTATAAAAGCTATCGACATATAACACTAAAATGAGTAAACGAGAATATGTAAACCCACTTGATCATCATATATATATAATCATCATATGTATACATAATTGTTATTTTTATAAAGTCATTGGACATGAGTCTAAGACAAGTATTATTTGTCTAGGTTTCCGTGATTGAAGCACGTACCGTACGTCCGAATTGCCGATAACCCGCCTTCCCACATCAACGTGAGTTCATAGCCTCGCACTCTTTTAAATGTTTTTATAAATGTTTTATAAACCCGCGAGGGAGATAACATGTTAGTTTTATAAAATAGGACACCATTTTTCCCGATTGTTTGTTTATTGATTTTGGACCCGAATGATTGAATGACCCGATTGTATGACCCGATAAATGATTAATGGACCCGATAGATGAAATAAAATGGATTATTAAAGTTAGGTTATGTCACTAAAAGTCCCATTAGCATGAATTGTGAACTACCGGGAGTTGGTAGACGCTTATGCATTTAATAGTACTATTTGGGGACGATCACCCCAGTTCGCGCCTTGACGGTTGATCCCCGTCGTGCCACATTGATTGGTAAGAGAACTTATGTATGAGAAGATTTCCATATCGTGACCTTTGTGACGACACGCTACTTTAGATGGGCAAAATTGGTATCGGGTTAGCTACCCGTTGTTGGTTTAGTAAGGTAACAATGTCATGCGGCTTATAATAATCCAAAACTAACGAAATACTACTAGACGCTCCGAAGTACGATGTATTGCCTGACTAGCAATACAGGGTCATACTATTGATATTATGTTTGTATTTTGGTTTTCATAACCATATTCATATAACGGTTTTTATTTGATTTTGTACAACGTCATAAGACGTATTGTATGATGTTTTTACGACATTGGCTCGTATAATAATTTTTAAGGCAAATGCCTATATTATGATTTTCGATAAGGATTTATATAAAATGACTTTGGCTATTTTATGGCCTATTACAAAGATTTGTATAAAATGATTTTGGCTATTTTACGGCCTATTACAATGATTTGTACGAATTGATTTTTGGTACTAATTTTATACCAAAGTTATATTGATGGAATTTATTAAACTCAATGAATTCACTCGGCGTTATCGCTGAACTTTTCTTTTAACATGTTTTATCTCAGGTACTTGAAGGTAATTCTCGGGAAGACAACAAGAATTCATGGCCCGCACTTAAACAATATTTTCCATTCAAATACTTTGTAAAACTTTGTATGAAATATAATGACTTGGGACCGATGTAACTTTGAAATTTATTAATGGAAATGCTTTATAAATAAACGACGCGATTTTTATGCGTTGTCTATGATGTGAGTAATGTGCTATCCCGTAACACCAACTAGTCTTCCGCTGTATTGAGTTGTATAAATTTGGGGGTGTTACAGTTTGGTACCAGAGCTCTCGTTATAGAGAACGAAAGATTTTTAAAACCAAGGTTTTGAATAAAACATTTCAAAATCTTTTAAGTATAAACATTTTCTAAAAATGTCTAAAAATCTTTTGACTATAATGGTGCCCAAGAATTCCCGAGTTACCGACAAGGCCAGATTGAGAAGTGTTATTTTAATATATATATAACTTGGATTATATATATATATATGATGTAATTTTATTACATGATTGTTTGATGATTATTTTGATTTTATACGAGGTATTTATACGACGTAGATTGTCACAAGTAACCCTAACTCCGCTAGTAAATGAATCGAAGCTATTCTCGTAGGAATTATAGCTATCCTAAATCTAAACCAAGTTGTGGATATTTATGATCCCAACAAATGGTTGATATTCGTAGAAATGTAGATATTAGTTGATCGTGATATTGAAAAAGAATTGGCAAGATTAAATCTGATATCGATGTCATGACGATCTTTTCTTATAGAGTGGAGTTTGACAAAACGTTACCACCTAGAAAGATGTCATCTGAGTCGTTGTCACCCAATTCTTAAAATTGAAATCGAAAGGGTGAACGTTGCACTTGAGGCTGTCATTGGAACCATTACCCAAAAGCCTCATGCCACTAATACCTTTCCGAGAAGTCTAACTGAATGTATGAGTCACCTCATACTAGTGACTCATTTGATAATTGTTGTTGTAAGAGATATAGGATTGGAAATTAAGTGTTGATCATATCGAGCTTTTATTGCCCTTTACAAGGCCGAAGAATAAGGTTGTAAGTATTAGAAAATGAGGTAGGATATCGAATTGAGTATAAAATTTGTTGAGACTTGAATAAAGTAAAATTTAACCCGTATGGAATATGAGATTGATAAAAGGAAGTCATTAAGTTCTGTGATTGAATTATAAGGTTTTAATTGATTGTTAGTTTGTGTTAATGGTTGTTCCTAGGACATTGTCCAATAATGAGGATGCCCAGTGTCCAAGAAATAAATTGAAGAAACCTTCTTCTGAATTGAGACCGATGGATCTTCTGGGACATGTGGAACACCGAATGACTCTTGTAGATTAGTATTCATTGTGGTATCTTTTAAAAATCCCTAACTTAACTGAGATATCAGTTGGTAGGATGAGTTCTGAGAATTGTATGACATAGTGACGCGTAATGTGTTACGGTACAATTTTGACTTGTTTGCGATTAATGGAAAGACTACCTTTGATTGCTAAATCTTACATGTATCGATGTTATCTATCTTTTCTTGCTTCATCCTAATGTTCGCATTAGTGATGCCACCATTGAAATAGTACTCATCTTGATTTGAGTTACGTTGTGGATTATTCTCTTTGTATTCCTGAGTGCCATCAAGGTCATGAACCTCATGATTATTTGGCTAAAGCTCATCTCCTATTATATCGTAGTTAATTCTTGGTGAACAAGCTTTCATCACTCTTTTGCAGATCACGCATTGTTTTTATAAAGTTAAAACGGTATCCTTTGAGAAAAGTTAATTTTCATCACAATAAGGATTATTCAAATTGAGATTTATAAATGACTGATATCAAAATGAAGTTGTTTAAGAGACGCTTTGGAAACTTAATTATTTCCATAACAAAGAAAATCTTTGTATTATTCTTGATTCTTATTTAAGAATTAAGTATGAAAATGTTTTTATTATAAACATGATGATATAATTTTGACGAACTGAGTATTGCATCGTTAGTCTTGAAATTGTATATAGTTGCGCGCCTACATACAATTTAGAATGGACCATGCAAGGCTGATTAGTAGTCACCATAAAACTAATGAATAAACACTACATTTTCTTTGAAGATTGTGAAAGATTAAAATTTATGAGATCTGCAAGAAGTGAAAAATAAGGACATAATGTTAGGGACACCTACATATGTGCCTGTAGCATCTATTCTTCTGAGTTGAATTTACTCATCTGTAGAAATTGTCTTATTTGACAATTGACAATTCTTTCTTGTCCAATTCTACCGTAGTGAGATTCTTAGGAAAAATATCTGATTACCGAGTGTTGATACCCGACAGGATGTATTGACGTTCTTATCATTCCTTATGATTTGATTTCATTTGAATGACCTGGGTAACGATCCGAGGAGCTTTCGAATGCGTACTCAGATTATGAAAACATGGGATATATTCATATTCGTTAAATGTTTTCATCTGTATCTGATTTGAAATTCTCTCGCATAGATTATGCGTTGACCTTACTCTTTTAATAGTAGTTGTGTATCCTAATATCCCTGAAATTGTGAAGGATTATGAATTATTATTAGTCTTTAGAGAAGTTCACATCTTATCGACGGCAATAAAACTGGAAAGTTGACAGTGCCAGTGGAATGGATTGATTGATTATGACATGACAAAATTGTCTTAATTGATGGGAACTCGAGTAGAATTCCCCTAAATGATAAGATGTTGATTATCAAAAGTGATCTAAATAATTCTTGATGGATGACCATATCCTGTATTAAGACTTGAAATATTACCATGAATGGTTGTGAACTAGTTATGGATATTATAATCTAGAAAGAACTTAATATGAATTTATTAAAAGATGTTTATATTATCTGAAACTTTAGGAAGTATTTGTTGATGGTTTACCTAGACTTTTGCCATTAAGGCAAGTTGAAATTGGTATTGATTATATTCTCGGTGCTGCACTTGTGGCTTGTGCACTGTACGTCAGCACCATCTGAAATTAAGGAATTACCGTACAACTGAGAGAGTTGTCGGAGAAAGATTTCATTATACCAAGCCTGTCATCATGAAGAGCTATGGTGTTATCATTCCTTATATTTATAGATTACTGTGACTGAGTAAATTGACAATCGAAAACAATATCAATAACTCGAAATGGAAGATTTGTTCGATCATTTACAAGGTTTTAACGTATGTTTTAAAGATTTGATCTACGGCATGGTTATTATCAACTTCGCATCTGCGAAAGAGATTATCTATTCCAATCACTACATCCGGTGCTTGTAATGAACGTTATGAGTTTCACGTGATGCCGTTTGGATTGATTATACACATGTAGCACTCATAAATTTGGTGAATCACGTGTGCAGACTGTAATTTGATAAATTCATGCTCGTGATCATTAAGGACCATTTATTTGTTTATAGGAATAAGAATGAGTTAATAATTATTTATAAATTGACCTGAATTGGCCAAACAATTAAAACCTGTATCTTAAATATTTAACATATGACTTAAGAATTAACCTTCACATTATTTGACTGTGTGATTAATAAGATAATGAAATACATTGACTCTTTAAAAATTAAGAGCCCTTTTAAGACTTTGGATTTTTACCAAAAAGAAAGTGCACATATGTTTTGACAATTGTTTTAACAAAGGATTTTTAGGGATTATTCCCTTATACACAAACCATTTAACTAAACTTCTGTTTAGGGGTAGATGTTTGTGTATACCTCAGGATAACTTAAGAAGGATTGAGTAAAACCATTCATACCATAACCTGAAAACTTAAAACGACAATTTTTACTTTTCAAACTAAGAAAATTTTGACCAAAGTATAACCAAAGATTTTTCGAACATATACGGATCTTATTAATTATTTTAATTATTTTCGATAAATCGACAAAAATCTTGTTAATTAAATTCAAATTTATTTTGAACATTTTTATAATTGGTCGAACTAAGAAATTTAAAATTTTTACGTTTACGTTTCATAAATAATAACTAATTATTATTTAATTACTTGTAATAATTATCGACGCTTTAAACGTCGGATTGAGTAAAACTGATAAAAATGATAGCTGAAACTAAACTGAAGCTTAGAAAATAAGAAGAAAAGTGAACGTAATTATTGACACATTATATAGAAAGGATAAAGAACCAATTAGGATGTATTTCTTAATAATGAAGATGCAAAATAAATTGCCGAACAATTTAAATATGAACGATGTTTGTAAAAAGGATAATATAGATAATAAAAAGCGGTTCGCGGCTAATGTGAACCATTAAAATTGAGAAGCCGACAACGTTAAATGTTTTAAAGACCACTTGTGATTGTCTAAATATAGAGGATTGTGAGATATAGTTATGTTGGAAATTTGTAAGTATAAGTATTCTATTTATGTCATTCATGACTAAGAGTATCTTTGTCTGAAGAAGTTGTACTGATGGCAATTATGAAGGCAGACATCGCCTCATACATTAGTAAACGTCTAGCTATTGCAAAGGTCATCATCTGAATTTGATTCGATTTGGGTCATCGTCGACAGACTGACCAAATCGGCTAATATCATTCCCGTTAATGATAAATGCAAAAGAGTTATGTAAACATAGCGTGCCTGTATCGAACATCTTTATCAAGATCCTCGCTTCGCATCGAATTTCTAGAGATTTGCTCAGAAATCATTGAGAACAAACCTCGATGAGAGTAATCTTTACCACCCCAAGTCGAAGGGACGAGGTAAAGTAACGATGCAAAGTAATATAAGTGTTGTTTTATATTTGAATGATTGACCTTTGGTAATAGACCGTATAATCGTTTTCCTTTGGAAGGATTATCATTGATAATCATCGTATTAGGATTGAGATCGAATCTTGTTAGGATCCAAATATTAGAGCATCTGTAAGCAGGAGTTGAGATGAAGACACCCGACATACACCCATTGTGTGTTGGACATGTCTTTTAGGTTTAAGGTTTCCTATGATGGCGAACCCAACCTTGCAAAATACCCGACCCGCGAGATCTGAAATGATTGTTGAAATTAGGATCTGATTATTGACAGCCGGTAGTGGGCAAGAGGTTATGTGAATGTGAAATGTAGATCTTGAAGTGCCAAAATGGGTAGCGAAGTTATGCCATAATTTTTAACCTTGGAAAAATGAATTCATGATCTGACAAATCATTGGATATAAGTCCCCGTTGTATGGGACCATAGAGATGATGTAAAAAGATTGGTTTGAAAGGCATACAAGCTGGATCTACCCTAGGACTTCAAGAGCTGCGTGGATTATGTTTCGTAAATTGAACTTGATGGAATATCTATCAAGTGAAAATCTGATTGTTCTTAGTAAAGCTTAGATCGGCGAAAAGTTGCATTCATCAGAAACCCGTGAACATCATGGATAGAGAAAGTAAGTCAACGTTTAGCCTGATCTTATTCCCGTAGTTATGTTTGATGAAACTCGCGTATTGTAATGGATTACACTTGTGAGAAAAGACCGAATGTGGAGGAAATACCCACATGGCTTTAACTCTATAAGAAGCGAGTAGTAAGATGATCTTTGAGGACAAAGATCCTGTTTAGGGGTAAATGCTGTGACAATCCGTCAATTTATGGTTGATATTTTATTCTCAGATATTATTTAAAAACATTATTTTAATGTTACAATATGAACTCACTTATTTTTGGGAAGTAATTTGGATTTACGTCTTGAAGTAGCGTCGACTACGTCTAAACCGGAGGATTCAACTTTACGTGCTTACGTTTACATACACAGTCTTTGGTGACAGTCCGACATTTCAGAAAATAAATTTATTCGTGAATATTATTTTGGAGTTTTAAATTTGTGTTGGTTCATAAACTCACAAATTTACGAGAAGAAATTAGGACTTACGATTTTATTTTAACGTCCTTTACGACTAAACCAGAAACCTTAGGATTACGTATTTACGTTTTCGAACTCCGTTTTCGATGCGACAATTTTTATTGGATTCGTTTTGTGACGTTGATTCATAATTTATAAAAACGTTTTTCGTAAAACGACCCGAGGGCATGCAAATCGAGGAAACTAGAATCGAGGAGTACCCGTAAATAATTGGGGATGAGACAAGTGGGACACTTGCCCCATCCCCCATCAAAGCCGGCCATATTAAGCCAACACACCATAAGGTGTCATCTTACTAACTAGTTACAACACTTGTCATTCTAAGCTTACACTTTAAGCTTTTGCTAGCTAAAACCATCAAACCATACCACTTTCGTATTTCATCCATGCAATACCACACACAAATCCTCTCATCCCACCCCATTGATGCCGTCCCACATCTCAAACAAAACTCCCCTTTGATCTAAATTTCACCACAAATCTTATGTTACTCTTGCATAAGATGATGTCCTTTTGAAGACCTATTGATTGGAGGTGATCATAACATCTACAAAGATGTTTCCTTGGTGTTTTAGGGCTGATTTTCCACATGGTATTCATGAAGAATGATGGTCTTGAAGATGGTCATGGTTATCCACAAGTTTCTCCATCAAAATCCATGTCCAAATCATAACCTACATCAACTTGGTGGTATAAAGATTGTCCTCCTCATCTTCTTGTTATTTTGATTATGTAAACATGTATTTTATTTCCTATTGTATATGTATATGATGATTATATGATGATAAAAATGTTATGTGGGGATTTGGTATTGATAAACATGCTTAAAAAGATGAAAGACTATAAGAAACAAGGTTAAAATCTTGTTTAAATTTGTTGGCTGTATAAAACAGTAAAGAATCAAATGAAGAACTGATAAAAATGGCATAGATTAATGGATTTACAGTAAGCTATGGGTCTTGTACACATGTGAGAGTTGGCCATGCAATGGAATCATTGTAATGAGTGAGATATGATCAAAACAAGTTTAAGGTATAAATCTGAGGTTACTGTTTTGGACGATTTTTAGAAAATACTTAAAGGATGAGTCAACAGTAGCTATAGAAGAGTTAAATGTAGCACATACCATGTAGTTTATGTGATAAAAATTTGAGCTTCTATCTCCATGTAGAACTCAAGATATGGCAGTTTTGGTGAAAGTGAAGATAAAAATCAGATATTTGGAAATTAAAGAATAATACTATTATATAAGCACTCAAATTTTAATAGTATAAATTATAATTAAAACCCACTAACTCATGAATTTTATTTATAAAAATATGTACAATGATAAATAAGTGGACATTTTATAAAAATGATAACTTGTTATGTTTTATAAGATATAAAACTATAAACATGATTTTTACGACTTTTTCGGCTATTGCCGTAAAATTAACGTTTTTGTTAAATAAAACTTAGATGGTTGGACCCGTCTAATGAAAACTTTACAAAACTTATATACTGATATATAGACATGTATAACAAGTAAAAACCAATAAAACCCGAACTATAGGGCATACGGACATTAACGAGCTAAGTAAACATATTGGACTAATACTTGGGCTAATAATTGGACTAAATAAGATAAACACCCATAAAAAGAACTTATTGGGCTTAACCCATTTGGGCCCAACTTGAAAGTGTATGTACTGATAATATAAGTACAAAATGGATAAAAATAAGTTAAATAACTTATAATAAGCTTATTGGACTTAAGACACGTAAATGGGTAAAACTAGTAAACTAGTATAAAAGCTATCGACATATAACACTAAAATGAGTAAACGAGAATATGTAAACCCACTTGATCATCATATATATATAATCATCATATGTATACATAATTGTTATTTTTATAAAGTCATTGGACATGAGTCTAAGACAAGTATTATTTGTCTAGGTTTCCGTGATTGAAGCACGTACCGTACGTCTGAATTGCCGATAACCCGCCTTCCCACATCAACGTGAGTTCATAGCCTCGCACTCTTTTAAATGTTTTTATAAATGTTTTATAAACCCGCGAGGGAGATAACATGTTAGTTTTATAAAATAGGACACCATTTGTCCCGATTGTTTGTTTATTGATTTTGGACCCGAATGATTGAATGACCCGATTGTATGACCCGATAAATGATTAATGGACCCGATAGATGAAATAAAATGGATTATTAAAGTTAGGTTATGTCACTAAAAGTCCCATTAGCATGAATTGTGAACTACCGGGAGTTGGTAGACGCTTATGCATTTAATAGTACTATTTGGGGACGATCACCCCAGTTCGCGCCTTGACGGTTGATCCCCGTCGTGCCACATTGATTGGTAAGCGAATTTATGTATGAGAAGATATCCATAGCGTGACCTTTGTGACGACACGCTACTTTATATGGGCAAAATTGGTATCGGGTTAGCTACCCGTTGTTGGTTTAGTAAGGTAACAATGTCATGCGGCTTATAATAATCCAAAACTAACGAAATACTACTAGACGCTCCGAAGTATGATGTATTGCCTGACTAGCAATACAGGGTCATACTATTGATATTATGTTTGTATTTTGGTTTTCATAACCATATTCATATAACGGTTTTTATTTGATTTTATACAACGTCATAAGACGTATTGTATGATGTTTTTACGACATTGGCTCGTATAATAATTTTTAAGGCAAATGCCTATATTATGATTTTCGATAAGGATTTATATAAAATGACTTTGGCTATTTTATGGCCTATTACAAAGATTTGTATAAAATGATTTTGGCTATTTTACGGCCTATTACAATGATTTGTACGAATTGATTTTTGGTACTAATTTTATACCAAAGTTATATTGATGGAATTTATTAAACTCTATGAATTCACTCGGCGTTATCGCTGACCTTTTCTTTTAACATGTTTTATCTCAGGTACTTGAAGGTAATTCTCGGGAAGACAACAAGAATTCATGGCCCGCACTTAAACAATATTTTCCATTCAAATACTTTGTAAAACTTTGTATGAAATATAATGACTTGGGACCGATGTAACTTTGACATTTATGAATGGAAATGCTTTATAAATAAACGACGCGATTTTTATGCGTTGTCTATGATGTGAGTAATTGCTATCCCGTAACACCAACTAGTCTTCCGCTGTATTTAGTTGTATAAATTTGGGGGTGTTACAGTCTGAATAATGTTAAGAATTCCTAGTAACTGCTAGGGTTGGCGGACCGATTAGACTGTTGACCTCTGTATTTCTGGTCACGTTCGTTCCGAAGTTCTGATGGTTACTGACTAATTAATTATTAGCACGATGGTTGTCACTACCGCCTTATCTGTCAGTTTCATGACGACCGTTATCATGAGTGTGATTCATGTAACTATTCTTCTGAGTGGTCGAATGGGTACCGGTTCCCACTCTTCTGACTAAAAGATTAGTTGAGTGACGTGTGACAACTAACTGAGGAAGTAACAGTATGGAATGGAATGGTAGCGTCTGATGGTTGAAGTATATTCTTGTCTAGAATTTCAAATTTATAGTTTTCGTCCTTGCTCTGAAGAGTCTTCATAGTATAAACAGCATCTGCATCTTGTGGACTCTCCAAAGTATTAGCAGCATCAGCATTTGTGAGGTCTTCGGAGTGTTAGCAACATCAGTATCTGGTAAAATCTTCAATTCACGATCAGCATTAGTATCTGGTAGTTATATTGACAAGTGGAAACGCTTGAGATGATACAGGATCGATTAACAGTACACATGTAGTAAGGTATATGGAGTACACCTGGAATACTGTACATGAGGTACACATAGACTACTGTACACGCAGTACACCCGAGATACTGTGTATGGAGTACAAATGAAAATTTCCTGATATGATCGATACTGGTGTCAATCGTCTGACATGATTAAAGGAAAGTAAATTGATTTAAACGGTCAGCAAACTGAACTGATACGAGTACCATGACAGGCTGACAATTCCTGCGTAGACTTAATGCTGATTGTATAAAGGTTCAAGAGTATGTTTAAACGGCATTTCAAAAATGGTCAGCATGAAGACCTGATTGATGAAGACCAAACGTGATTTATCATGAAAACAGAATTTTACTGTAATTCATCTGTATTTTAGCATGAAAACATCATCACCTTGCTGAAAACATAATCCTTATAAGAAGACATGAAACTTAATCAACATGAAAATGACATCCACGTGAGAGTATGAAACTAGATTGTTCAAAGAACATAGAAGTATGATCAACTAAAGTTTAACATCAACTGATGTGGATAGCTATGGTTCAGTCCATAGAATTCAAAGGAGAAAACATGTGACTAAGTATGGGCGATTCTGATTCGATCCATACCTGTCAAAATTTTATGAGAAGTGTCATGTATAAAATTTTCAATATGGAACTAAACATGGATGGTTGTTGTCCAATCCATACTAGTCAAACTTCAACGAAACATCGTGATATGAACAAAGGTGAACGCTTTTGGGTCGGTTCACAAACAACTATCGTCTGAAAACATTAAATTTGCCCTAAACAATGGTGAATGTCTATAGGCCGGTTCACCAAGTAATATTTAACAGAAAACATGAATCTGACATAAGTAAGATGAACGCCTATGGGTCGGTTCTCCAATACAAAATCTGAACGGGCAGGGGTGAACGCCTATGGGTCGGTTCACAAAAACGAAAATTCGCAAAAAAGCACATGCGACTAAATATGGTCAGTCCCGTACCAACCTTTTACTTAGTCAAAATTAAGAAAAACTGTATGATGAAATGTATGAGAAACATGAAAGATAACAACGCCAAAATATAGGAAGTGCCTGGTGACTACCCACTAGTCACAGGTCAAGTTTTAGAGTCTACAGGTCGAACCTTGCGCTCTGATACCATAATTGTAACACCCCACTTGGATAAGTGGACCGCTACGTGAATTTATGGCGTGTCATCAAAGTATAAGGTAAATGTCATAAAACATTAACTGACCATAAAGGAATTACCGACATCAAACATTGGTAATCCAAACATAAGCTCAAAACATGAAAAGTAAATACTGAAGGAAAGGACTAAACAATGTCCAAATAAGCAGAATAATGTAAGAAGTGCATAAAGTAAGAAGTCTGGATAGCTTCCATCCAAATGCACATGCTCTCAGAATACTAAGGGCGTCCTGGTGTACATGCCGTTAGAACATGAAAAGAACTACGACGGAGCATAACGCCCAGTATAAGGATATAGAACATGATAAGATGTACTGAAATGAAGCAGATGATAAAATGTTGAACCTGTAAAACTGATAAGTAAAGATGCAACAGAAATCTTTGTAAAATCTGAAAAGTCTGGTTTATAAATAATAATGCTGAACTGATATATGTTAATCTGAAAACATGCATTTACTGTATTTTAATTACCAAGTCTAACACCCCCAATTTACATTGCGCAGCAGAAATACACAATTGGGTGCTAGACATCATCACACAAGGTATATTGAACGACTCAAAGTGAGACGTTTACACATAAACATAAACAAGATTTTCATAATAGGTCTAAAACATAAATTTCATCCCATGATTGTACTTAAACGACACCAGAGTAAAGCGTTTAGTCCCCATGGATCTCGACCAACAACCAACAAGTTTAATACAGTAGACAAACATAAAATAAATTGTTCAACAGTAAAGGATAGAAATAGTTTTTAGACCAACATTCTTCCAAACGCCAAGCCACAACCTCCACAGCAAAGCTCCATGCTCCATCACTTCCTATTACCTGAAACACATGCTAAAACGAGTCAACAATAATGTTGAGCGAGTCTATAGGTTTATCAAATCACATTATAACACAAGAAGAAAATCAATCATAATCATTTATAGAATTGTCGTACACACAATCTATATTCAAGGCAATAATAAACATTGTATTTAAGCTCATGACACCGACCCCTTAACCAAATAGTCACCCACGCCAAATGCCGGCATGACTAGAATAAAACCATTGCCCCTCCAAGGTATCAGTTGCTAGAATACCACATTCTTATTCCCGTAAATTATCCTTCCTAGAGGTTACTCAGCGTAATGTCCTGGTCTCAGATAGGGTGGTCAACCCAATAGTACTATCATTAGAATAAGCGGTTATTCCCGAATCACAACATCAAGTCAGAAGATAGTTAACAGCTCATGAATTTAGGGTCTTTAGCAACAAGGTACTCAATACAATGAATTCAACTTTAGGCAACATTCGGGTCCAACAATTACTCATGACTTGTGTTCGTTTATTTTCAAATAGCATGCATCCCCCTCGCGGGTATAAAACATTTAGTAACTAGCATAAAAAGCGAGGCTACAGACTCACCTTAGTATAAGAGATCTAGCGAGATGATCGTCGATGATAATGGATGCCTTTCAAACACAAGAACCGCTACCTATCAAATAAGGCGCGTTCATTAATAATGACTCGAGAAATAAATCATATTTAACAACATCAAACTCAAACTCATGAAATCACGATATACTCGAGAGAAAACGATATAAATAACTTCATTATACTCTACTACACAGTTAAAATTGAAAATTGAATGGGTTTAGGGTGGTGGTGAATGTTACGGCTAAAAGAGAGAGAGAAGGAGAGATGACTGAAAAATTTTGAGTGGGATTTGTGTTGTGTGTGTTTGTTTTTAGCTTTTATATAGTGCATGAGGGACCTTGGTTGTAATTTTGCAATAGTTGTGGCTCAAAATGAAAATAGTTAGCTAAAAAGCGGGAAATAACTATTAGTCAATTTTGAAAATATTTACGGGGCTCGGGTTTCATAAAGATACTTTTAAAAATTAAAACGTACCTCGAATATAATAATATCTACTCCCGACTCGACCTAACACGTCATTTAAAATAAAACATCAAAAATGACAAAAATCGAACAACCGACAATAAGACGTAAAATATTTCGCATCCATAGACATCACGCTTGCTAATACTCCTTATACTTATTAAATATTAAATATAAACCTTCCAACATCGGTTTAAACTTAAACCTCCAAAAATAAATATCATTTAAACTCATCCAAAAATTTCAAAAATAATCATAAAATAAGATTAAGCAATGACCTTGGTTTTGGGTTGTCACATACCCCCCTTCTTAAAAGAAGCGACGTCTGCGGCGATTAATCCTTCCTAAACAAATGAGGATACTTGTCCTTAAAGAAATCCTCACGTTCCCACGTAAACTCTGGCCCACATCTAGAGTTCCATCTCACTTTCACAATCGGAATCCTACTATGCTTCAACTTCTTAACTTCCCTATCCATTATCTCTACAGGTTCCTCTATAAAATGCAACTTATCATCAAGTTGAATTTCCTCTAATGGAACTCTGGCCCACATCTAGAGTTCCATCTCACTTTCACAATCGGAATCCTACTATGCTTCAACTTCTTAACTTCCCTATCCATTATCTCTACAGGTTCCTCTATAAAATGCAACTTATCATCAAGTTGAATTTCCTCTAATGGAATCACCACATCCCTTTCAGCTAAACACTTCTTCAGATTAGACACATGAAAAGTATTATGAATAGCCTTAAGCTCATCAGGCAACTCTAACTTATAAGCCCCACTCCAATCCTTTGGATAATCTTAAATGGTCCAATATATCCCTGGCTCAACTTTCCTCTCTTTCCAAAACGAATTACTCCTTTCCATTGAGATACCTTCAACATAACCATGTCTCCTACTTCAAACTCCAACGGTTTCCTTCGGTTATCAGCATAACTCTTTTGTCTACTTCTAGCAGATAACAAACGCTTCTTAATTTGCACAATCTTTTCAGTCGTCTCAAATATCACTTCAGGCCCAGTTAATTGACTTTCTCCTACCTCACTCCAACACACTGGAGATCTACACTTACGTCCATACAAAGCTTCAAATGGAGCGGCTTTAATACTAGAATGATAACTGTTATTGTATGAAAATTCAACCAATGGCAAATGCTTATCCCAACCATTTCCAAACTCAATCACACATGCACGAAGCATATCCTCTAACGTTTGAATCGTTCTCTCACTGTGTCCATCAGTTTCTGGATGATATGTTGTACTTAAACATAACTCCGTTCCCATCGCTTTCTGCAAAGACTTCCAAAATTCTAAAGTAAACCTACTATCAAGATCAGAAATTATCGACAAAGGCACACCATGTCGGCAAACAATCTCCTTCACGTACACTGTTGTTAACCTCTCCATACTATCCGTCTTCTTCATTGGCAAAAAGTGAGCAGACTTAGTCAATCTATCTACAATCACCATATCATATCACAACCATTTGCAGTCCTTGGCAAACCTGTCACAAAATCCATAGTAATCTTCTCCTATTCCACTCAGGAATCTTAGGTTGCACTAATAATACAAACGGTTTCTTATGTTCAGCCTTCACCTTCGCACAAGTTAAACACTTATTAACATAATGTGCTATATTTGCCTTCATATTCCGCCACCAATAAACTTTCTTAAGATCTTGATACATCTTGTCCGATCCAGGATGTATTGAATACTTCGACTTATGAGATTCATTCATCACTAAATCTCGCACTCCTAATGAATCTCCCTCAGACGGACACAACGGTAACTAAATCCTATTCTCAAAATACCTCAATCCATTTGGCCTCACTTCAAACAATGGTTTCAACATTCTACCCAAATTTTCTGCCTTAATATTTTCTTTCTTCAAACCATTAGTTTGGGCTTTCAATATCGCTTATGTCAAATCAACACTTTCCAACATTGTCAAAGCTCTAACTCTTATAGACTTATCTCTTTTCTTTCTACTAAGTGCATCAGCTACCACATTCGCTTTACCAGGATGGTAACGAATATCACAGTCATAATCACTCAGCAACTCAACCCATCTCCTTTGCCTCATATTCAATTCCTTTTGATCCAAAATATATTGCAAGCTCTTATGATCAGTAAAAACCACACACTTGGTTCCATACAAGGAGTGTCTCAACGGCTTTAAAGCAAAAATAACAGCCCCAAGTTCTAAATCAAGCGTAGTGTAATTCTCTTCATGTTTCCTCAATTGTCTCGATACATATGCTATTACTTTCTTCCTTTGCATCAACACAGCTCCAAATCCTTTATGAGACGCGTCACAGTACACTACAAAATCCTCAGATCCTTCTGGCAAAGACATTATCAGCACAGAACACAACTTATCCTTCAACATACTAAACGCAGATTCCTCTTCCAATCCCCATTCAAACACTCGATTCTTTTCCGTAAGCTTAGTCAACGGCTTAGCAATTAGTGAAAACTTCTCAATAAACCTTCTATAATACCCAGCCAAACCAAGAAATTGGCGAACTTCAGTCGGCGTCTTCGGCACTGACCAGTCCTTAATTGCCTCAATCTTAGCAGGATCCACATGAACACCTTCACTACTAATCACGTGCCCCAGAAATTTCACTGATTTCAACCAAAATTCACACTTAGAGAATTTCGCATACAGGTTCTCTTTCTTCAACAATTCCAAAATTGTTCTCAAATGCTTCTCATGTTCCTCTTCACTCTTAGAGTAAATGAGAATATCATCAACGAACACGATAACAAACTCATCCAAATACGGCTTACATACACGATTCATCAAATCCATAAATACAGCAGGCGCATTTGGTAACCCAAAAGGCATCACTTGAAATTCAAAATGTCCATATCGAGTACGGAAAGTTGTTATAGGAATATCTTCTTCCCTAACTCTCAGTTGATGATACCCAGACCTCAAATCGATCTTCGAGTATACACTTGAGCCTTGCAACTAATCAAACAAATCATCAATCCTCGGCAGTGGATACCGACTCTTGACAGTCAATTTGTTAAGCTCTTTGTAATCAATACACATTCTAAAAGAACCATCTTTCTTCCTAACAAACAAAACAGGAGCACCCCATGGCGACGAACTCGGTCTAATAAATCCCTTATCCATCAATTCCTTCAATTGATCAGATAATTCTTTCATCTCAGATGGAGCTAAACGACACGGTGCACGAGCAACAGGCGCAGCACCCGGCACTAAATCAATACGAAACTCCACTTCACGATGTGGCGGCAATCCTTGCAAATCTTCAAGGAAAACCTCAAGATACTCTCTAATCACAGGCACATCCTCCAATTTCCTTTCATTCACACCATCATTACTTATCTGTGCAAGAAACACATCACAACCTGCTTCTATATACCTCCTCATCTTCAAACAAGAAACAACTCTCAAACGAGAAGTACATTCATCTCCTTTCACAGTCAATACCCTATTCCTTAGCGGTATCTAAACTAATCTTTCTCTACAAACAATTACTGCACCATTACCAACTAACCAGTCCATTCTAATAATCACGTCAAAATATCCGAATTCTATGGCCATCAAATCAATACTAAACACATAATTACCTAACTTCAAGGAACAACCTTTCAGTATAGAACTAGTGCTTACAACCTTACCATCAGCTAACTCCACCTTATAACTAGTTGTCAATCTCACTAGTTCTCTATCCAATAGCTGACTGAATCTAACATCTACGAAACTTCTATCGGATTTAGAATCAAATAACACACTAGCATAACAAGCATCAAGTAAGAACGTACAAGTCACCACATTCGGCCCTTGAGGTTTGTCAGCATCTCCCACGACATAGGCTGGAGCAGCAATCCCAGCAGCAACATTGCCTCCCTGTCGTATGCCAACCCTCGGACAGTTCCCTTGTTTATGTCCACGACCTCCACATCCAGAACAGTTAACTACCTTAACAACATTGGCTCTAGTGGCCACACCCTTGTTTCTACAATCTGACATCTTATGTCCGGCCTTCCCACACTTGTTGCAAGCAGGTGGACAATTCCCAACATGATACAGATTACACCGACCACACTTCGGATTCACCTTGTTACCTTGATTTCCTGTGGCAGCACGAACACCATCATTCCTTCTCAAATTATATTGCTGATTCCTATTCGGTCCTTGGTTATTGTCGTTACAATAACCACCACGATTCTGCCATTGACTTGAGTGTGCAGCTTCCCATATTCCCTTCAGCAATATTATCCTTTCGGTCCTGCAGCTTTACATCCATTAAAACATGAGCCATTTGAACAACTTCATCAAATGACTTGGGTTTCGACGAAGTAGTCTCTCCCTTGATATTACTAGATAAACCTCTAATATACTGCTTCATCTTCTTACGGTCATCAGCAAAAGCATCAGGACATAACAAACATAAATCAGAAAATCTCCTTGTATAAGCTACAATATCATTGTTTCTCAGCAACAAATGCCTCAATTCATCTTCCAACTGACCTAACTCTTTCTCAGGACAAAACTTAGCAGTTAACAGTCCCTTGGTCACAGTCTATGTTCTAGCATTAGCTTCAACCAATCCAACAGTAGCTACCTGACTATTCCACCAACTCAATGCATCATATTGAAAAGTAGCTGCAGCAAATTTCACCTTACTAGCTTCTGAACATCCACTGATTTCAAAAGTACTTTCAATCTTCTCAATCCACCTCCTTAAGTCCAATGCACCACTAGTACCACGAAATTAGGTAGGTCCACATTTCATGAAACTAGCATAAGAACATTCCTTCTGACCCTGCTGAACAACAGCATTACCTCCAACTTGTCTCGCAGCATTTCCTCCCGCTTTTTCATCAGCATTACCTCCAACTTGATTTTCAACATTCCCTCCAACCTGACCAACAGCATTCCTATTCTCAGCCTCTTGGTTCCTCACAGCATGTTCAGCTTCCAAAGCTCTAGCGATAGCTTGCTCAATCATGGTATTAACAATAGCAGTCATCAATTTAGGCAGCATGTTTATAGGAAACTAACCAAACAATAATTTAGTAAAGTCAGAAAAATGCCTCCCAACTCCTTCCTGTGTAACCACAAAAGAAAAAGAACAAGTAAGTATTCATATCAAGATAAGAAGAAGGATTTCTCTATCAAGATGTAACATGGATACTACATGCACCAACAACACAATTCACAAAAGAACTAATAATACAAATCATAAATCATGAAGGTAATTTGGATTGCGTTGGAAAATTTCAACAAAATTGTGACAAGTAATGTCACTACAACCCTTCATCACGTCAAACTTAAAAGTTATTAAGTTTTATCACAAACTACAGTACGAGTCTACATAAGTTCTATTACAACAAGGCTAATAAAAACAACATAAAAGAACTAAACATCAGATCCCCGCATATTCTTGTACATCGGCTCGTCATCACTGCTGCTATCATCATCCTCAGAATCTTCCTCTACTTTTTCCTTCCCCTTTCGACTACCTCCTTCACTTGGCTTCACCAACACTTGAGCTTCAACCTGATTCGGCACATCACGAATCACTACACCTCGACTAGGAAAAGATCTCATATGCAAACCCCACGCTTCCAACCTTGCATTCCTTTCTTGCTCCTCACGTAACCTTTCAACTTGCCTACTCAAATTCAACACCATAGATCTTAATCTAACAACTTCATCCATTTCCCTTGCCCTAACAAACTCTGATCTCCCCACACTATTAACAAACCTGTCAAACTTCTTCTCATTCTGTTCAAACCTCCTAATCACACGGGTTTCAACCAAATACCTTTCAAATAAAGACCTATCAAACTTCTTAAGAAACCAGAAAATATCATCATAAGACCTAGGAACTGGACAATAAACCTTAGATATGCCATCATGAATAGATCTAGCACTAGCAGCACTACTCGACTCAACAAGAACATCACCCCTAGCAAATGCAATCCCAGGCAAACTGCTAATATAAGCATCACAAGTAGGCGTCGTAGAACGAACAACAGGTCGCTGACAATCTGGAACAGTCTGTGGCACAACATTAACCCTTGGAACATAACTACCTTGAATCAATTCAGGCTCTGTCTGACCAACTGCAGTAAGTGGAATCCCATCATCTAAGTACTCAAAAGGCTCCTCATCGTCACTAGCACCAAAGTTATCTACTACCTCACCGTCCAATACATTAGTCATATCAATCCATCCATCCATCCTCATGATGTAAACCAGCCATTTTCTACAATTATAAGGGTTCAAGGATACTTAAGGTCATTGTTAATAAAATAATAATTAGTATGCCATGCTTATGCAAATGTCATACATAATCCATGTTATGCAACATAATGCAAATGATGTTTATGCAATGCTCGCAAAAAAAAATATGATACTGACAAGCACTCAGCGTACTTTCAATAATGCCAATAAAATATCGTAGTATTTACTTAATAAATACGCGGGAAATCATTTCAGTTATGTGGGATACATCTATAATGCAAAAAAAAACTAAAAGTGATCTTACCGGAGCGTTGCAGAGGAGTTGTGTGCTTTTGAAGAATAAATACTTTCGACACCAAAGTTATAGTTTAGGACAATTTTCAAAATCGACCCAGATCTCTATAACTTGCAGCTCTGATTACCAATCTCTAACACCCCCAATTTACATTACGCAGCGGAAATACACAATTGGGTGCTAGACACAAGCATCATCACACAAGGTATATTGAACGACTCAAAAGTGAGACGTTTACACATAAACATAAACAAGATTTTCATAATAGGTCTAAAACATAAATTTCATCCCATGATTGTACTAAAACGACACTAGAGTAAAGCGTTTAGTCCCCATGGATCTCGACCAACAACCAACAAGTTTAGTACAGTACACAAACATAAAATAAATTGTTCAACAGTAAAGGATATAAATAGTTTATAGACCAACATTCTTCCAAAAGCCAAGCCACAACCTCCACAACAAAGCTCCATGATCCATCACTTCCTATTACCTGAAACACATGCTAAAACGAGTCAACAATAATGTTGAGCGAGTCTATAGGTTTATCAAATCACATTTGAACACAAGAAGAAAATCAATCATAATCATTTATAGAATTGTCGTACACACAATCTATATTCAAGGCAATAATAAACATTGTATTTAAGCTCATGACACTGACCCCTTAACCAAATAGTCACCCACGCCAAATGCCGGCATGACTAGAATAAAACCATTGCTCCTCTAGGGTATCAGTTGCTAGAATACCACATTCTTACTCCCGTAAATTATCCTTCCTAGAGGTTACTCAGCGTAATGCCCTGGTCTCAGATAGGGTGGTCAACCCAATAGTACTATCATTAGAATAAGCGGCTATTCCCGACTCACAACATCAAGTCAGAAGATAGTTAACGGCTCATGAACTTAGGGTCTTTAGCAACAAGGTACTCAATACAATGAATTTAACTTTAGGCAACATTCGGGTCCAACAATTACTCATGACTTGTGTTCGTTTATTTTCAAATAGCATGTATCCCCCTCGCGGGTATAAAACATTTAGTAGCTAGCATAAAAAGCGAGGCTACAGACTCACCTTAGTATAATAGATCTAGCAAGATGATCGTCGATGATAATGGATGCCTTTCAAACACGAGAACCGCTACCTATCAAATAAGGCGCGTTCATTAATAATGACTCGAGAAATAAATCATATATAACAACATCAAACTCAAACTTATGAAATCACGATATACTCAAGAGAAAACGATATAAATAAATTCATTATACTCTACTACACATTTACTTTACCATTTTACACTTTTAACAAAATCCGCCGGCACATACTACATGTACTAGCTTATTTACCCCTTCTAAACTTGTCAAACGTTTATGAAACGACTCGATAAACTAAATTACTATATATAGAAAGTCCTCCTACAAGTTTATCAAATGAAATTACTTTTAAAGTCCTTTACCCGACTCATCTTCAAACTACAAAATCCAGACATATTTACATTAGTTTTTCATACAACCGTTTTAACTTCTTTAAACGACTCCGTTTACAAAACCGACACTCGGATTTTAAAGTAAACTCAACCTCTAAGGTAAACACCTCATTATCAGTAGGTTACACATTTCAAAACTTCAATTTATAGTCCCGAGATTCGATCCAAATATCGACAACAACTATATGTAGTGTCAATACTCGTCTCCCGGTACACGATCAATCAAAACATCATAACTTCGCGCTCGTTTGGAGCTAGAAGCTCTACCTTATATCAAATCCAAGCTAATAAAATTATCTAAAACCCTAGGGTATAAGTTAAGCTATTTTCAAAACATAAAAATTCGGATTTTACAGTTTACTTACTGTTATAAAATGACCATTAAAAACTTGTACAAAATCACATTTTTGATCAAAACCAACCATGAAAATGATCATTCCTATTCCCTAACATCAACATATATGAACCATAACATCCAAATAATTATCAAAATCAAAACCTTTGAATCAAAATGAAGTTTTTAACAAAATTCTTGCAAGAATCACCATTGATCATGCTAAGAACACCATGCATGATCATTGCTTTCACCTACCAACATAAAAAAAATGCTTGCATGTATGAATTTCTTACACAAAAATGATCCTTGATCAATTCTAAGATAGGGACTTGTTTTAGTTTTACTCAAATCATGATCAAAATCAAGTTAAAATTGAACATTGAATGGGTTTAGGGTGGTGGTGAATGTTACGGCTAAAAGAGAGAGAGAAGGAGAGATGAGTGAAAATTTTTGAGTAGGATTTGTGTTGTGTGTTTGTTTTTAGCTTTTATATAGTGCATGAGGGACCTGGGTTGTAATTTTGCAATAGTTGTGGCTCAAAATGAAAATAGTTAGCTAAAAAGCGAGAAATAACTATTAGTCAATTTTGAAAATATTTACGGGGCTCGGGTTTCATAAAGATAATTTTAAAAATTTAAAACGTACCTCGAATATAATAATATCGACTCCCGACTCGACCTAACACGTCATTTAAAACAAAACATCAAAAATGACAAAAATCGAACAACCGACAATAAGACGTAAAATATAAACCTTCCAACATCGGTTTAAACTTAAACCTCCAAAAATAAATATCATTCAAACTCATCCAAAAATTTCAAAAATAATCGAAAAATAAGAATAAGCAATGACCTCGGTTTTGGGTTGTCACACCAAGAGCTTATATAGGTCATCTGTTGAAACAACTGTTGCATGAATAACTGGAGGGGTGACCTCATCATGCTGCAGAGGGGTGACCTCTAAATAATGTGTTGGGTGGAGGGATCAGCTCCAATGTGAAGGATGTAGAGCACACACCACATTCACCTGATAACTGTAAACTGATAACCTAGGATGCATCCATATGCCCCACTAATAATACTGACAAAATGGCCAAGCTGAGCTGAATGGGACGCTGCAAGATATCACTCTTCTACAGGTGATTCATGACACCGGTGCCTCAAGTGTCATGGTTACGGTACCTCCGTAACTAGTACAACTAACTGTTCATGCTTGTATATAAGGCTCAGGCAATATCTTAGTTATTAAAATAATTTCTGATAATTTATAACATATACTGGGAAAAACATTTGGCTGCAGAAGGGGAATCCTAATCATGCATAGAAAGGAAGTCCTTACTGAAAGGACAGAAATCCGTACCTCGTGTCCAGTAATGAAGTAAGAATGAAAGCTGAAAGATCTACTCCGACTTCACGGATACTACATAAATAACGGACGCGTAATAAGTTGTCTGATTACTGTGTACTTTTACCGATTATTACTGTTCTTAACTTGCTTTATATGTTCTTGTATTGTTTTATTGTTTCGTGTATAATCTGGTAACTCTGACTATTCTCTCGTATGATTTATTTTTTCATGTTTTAACGTATTTTTCCTTCTTTTATATCTAGTTGATATTGTACTAATGACTAGACATGCTTATTACGTATGCATGTATGATATCCTTTAGAAAGAAAAATTATAGTGACAACCAAATTGACTCATTCCCAACACTTGATAAATATTTCGATGACTTAATGAATTATCCCACATACAGAATGCAAAGTATGGATCTTTAACAAATTAATTAACATTAATCACGTCATCA
This sequence comes from Glebionis coronaria, assembly GCA_025667525.1. NCBI lineage: Eukaryota > Viridiplantae > Streptophyta > Magnoliopsida > Asterales > Asteraceae > Glebionis > Glebionis coronaria. Next base: position 10,885 of record JANFOE010000273.1, on the reverse strand, counting down.
TATTTATACTCTAACTCCATTAGTTTAACAACATAAAAAAACAATCACTTACAGTTTTTATAAATTAGTTAGTTACTTTTTATAACTGACAAGAATTCTGTTCTTTAAAATGATAGATTTTCGATTATGAATCTTATGTAAATAATCTAAACAAGTTAAACTAAACCATCACTAATACTTATAAGTAGCATTCGATAAAATTAAGGCTCAAAATTTACCTCGCAACATTAAATATCGTAATCAACCCGAAAGTAACGCCAAACACTAACTCAAGCATGACACGAGACCTATATCACACCGAGGGCCACGATTACGAACACCGAATCAAACTCGAATGAAGAACCATAACCGCACTCCACGTACAAACAGGAACCAAATTCAAGCAAGTAGAACAAATTAATTTTGACACCACAAGAACCACCTTATTGTGAACCGTAAACGAATTTGACAAAGACTCAAACTTTTGTATGTTTATTTTGTGGCGGAGGTTTCATTTAGGTTTAGCTCCTTGAAAAGAGTTGTGATAAGGAAATGCATATATGGACATGGGTGCTATGGCTTCCGAAAGAAACAGACTTGGAGCATAATAAATGGTGACTGCATTCTTTCATGATTTTATAAATGGCATTCGTATATTCTAACGCGTTACAAATTCTATCGATAAAAACAGGATTGGAGCGAAAGAAATGTTCGGATAATAAGCATGGTTTTAAATGGTAGTCAACAGACTTTTATTCAATATGATCAAGCGTAATCTTTTAATATATATATATATATATATATATGTATATATATATATATATATATATATATATATATATATATATATATATATATATATATATATATATATATATATATATATATATATATATATATATATATATATATATATATATATATATATATATATATATATATATATATATATATTATTTATATTATTTATTATTCTTAAAAGATAATACTTTACTTATCGTTTTAATAAATACTGAGACTGTGCGTAATTTATGGTTGAGGATTTTAAAGTGGGTTTTACAACTCTTCCCATCTAAAAAAATAATTCGTCCTCGAATTAAGGATGTAATAATGTTGCGGTTTTACAATTCTTCCCCCCTAAAAAGGAGAAATTCGTCCTCGAATTAAAGGTAATAAGCTGATGAAATTATAAAAGGTGGGAAAGACACATAGGCTGAAAGAATATGAAAGCTGAAAGGACATATAAGCTGAAAGATAATTCGTCTTCAAATTAGGACACAAATGCTGTTGAAAGAGTATATCGTGACCTTACTCAAGAGAACCTGGAACATAACATGACTGATAGAACCTAATTGAATTATTGAAGGAAAAGGATGAGAGATCCGGATGGACTCCTTCGTTTCAAGTGGCCTCCCGCTCGAACCGATTCCTTCAAAGGTCTAAACATAATGAAAAATCTTGGTCCTGATGACCCTGTCCTGATGAATGCTGAATAGTTTTTGGTTCCATACTTAAGATGGATTTTCTGAATCTGATAGAATGAATAAGCTATAGCATGTAGTATACATGAAATGGTACGTACAAGTATCCTTTAAAGATAACATTTATATCTCTGAGCAAGCTGCTGAAAACATAAATGGACGAACGTGAGCAATTGTGAACGTGGTTCACGATTATAAGAGTAACGCTGGGCATGGAATATATCGTGAACATGATACAGGAACATCTTATGAACGTGATACTATGACATATCATGAACGTATGCTGACTAAGGGAGGAATGCCAAACGATACGGCCTGAGATGTGAAACGTTTGCCTGAGTATGGAAACGCTGTACTAAACTTGAGTCTGGTTTCTTAAGATTTATGTAACCGTATTCGGTAACAAGTTGTGAAACGTGTATCACGAGATGGAACATGAACCTGAACGTGAAAAATGTCATGAATGCGAGCGTGAACTTAAATCATGAGATAGCAAAAACTATGGACTAAAACATAATCATAATATGAACGTGAGATGCAAACGTGAAGGTGAACGTAAACGTGAACATGAACATAAACGTGAACTTGAATGTGAACATAACGTGATTCGTGAACTTGAACATGAGCGTGATTCGTGAACGTGAAATTTTCTATCTGATATGATGGTTGACGGAATACTGCGAAATCTTACGATTTATTGCTGAATTTCTTACAAGTCTGTTACTGCGTAATCCTTTCGGATGAAAGAAAACGTATAGGCTGGGTTAAATGGTCGACAATGACTTAGTTAGTATCATACTTCTTCTGAGTCTGCATTAACCTAATAACAACCTCCATGGAATCTTGTCTCATTTCTGTTCAGAATTTCTAATGGTTGTGATAACTCACCAGCATGTCGGCGTTCTATCTTGAACCTGCTGGCACGTCCGTTCCGGAGTTTTGATGGTTACTGACTAATTAATTATTAGCACGATAGTTGTCACTACCGCCTTATCTGTCAGTTTTATGACGACCATTATCATGAGCGTGATTCATGTAACTATTCTGCTGAGTGGTCGAATGGGTACCGGTTCCCTCTCTTCTGACTGAAAGATTAGTTTAGTGACGTGTGACAACTAACTAAGGAAGTAACATTATGGAATGGAATGGTAGCGTCTGATGGTTGAAGTATATTCTTGTCTGGAATTTCAAATTTATAGTTTTTGTCCTTGCTCTGAAGAGTCTTCATAGTATAAACAGCATCGGCATCTTTTGGACTCTCTAAAGTATTAGCAGCATCAGCATTTATGAGGTCTTCGGAGTGTTAACAGCATCAGTATCTGGTAAAATCTTCAATTCACGATCAACATCAGTATCTGGTAGTTATATCGACAAGTGGAAACGCCTAAGATGATTAAGGATCGATTAACAGTACACATGTAGTAAGGTATATGGAGTACACTTGGAATACTGTACATGAGGCACACATAGACTACTGTACACGCAGTACACCCGAGATATTGTGTATGGAATACATATGAAAATTTCCTGATATGATTGATACTGGTGTCAATCGTCTGACATGATCAAAGGAAAGTAAATTGATTTAAACGGTCAGCAAACTGAACTGATATGAGTACCATGATAGGTTGACAATTCCTGCATAGACTTAATGTTGATTGCATAAAAGTTCAAGAGTATGTTTAAACGGAATTTCAACAATGGTCAGCATGAAGACCTGATTGATGAAGACCAAACGTGATTTATCATGAAAACATGATTTTACTGTAATTCATCTGTATTTTAGCCTGAAAACATCATCACCTTACTGAAAACATAATCCTTATAAGGAGACATAAAACTTAATCAACATGAAAATGACATCCACGTGAGAGTATGAAACTAGATTGTTCAAAGAACATAGAAGTATGATCAAATGAAGTTTAACATCAACTGATGTGGATAGCTATGGTTCAATCCATAGAATTCAAAGGAGAAAACATGTGACTAAGTATGGGCGATTCTGATTCGATCCATACCTGTCAAAATTTTATGAGAACTGTCATGTATAAAATTTTCAATCTGGAACTAAACGTGGGTGGCTGTTGTCTAATCCGTACTAGTCAAACTTCAACGAAACATCGTGATGTGAACAAAGGTGAACGCTTTTGGGTCGGTTCACAAAACAACTATCGTCTGAAAACATGAAATTTTCCCTAAACAATGGTGAACGTCTATAGGCCGGTTCACCAAGTAATATTAAACAGAAAACATGAATCTGACATAAGTAATGACGAACGCCTATGGGTCGGTTCTCCAATACAATATCTAAACGGGAAAGGGTGAACGCCTATGGGTCGGTTTACCAGAACGAAAATTCGCAGAAAAGCACATGCGACTAAATATGGCCAGTCCCGTACCAACCTTTTACTTAGTCAAAATTAAGAAAAATTGTCTGATGAAATGTATGAGAAACATGAAAGATAACAACGCCAAAATATAGGAAGTGCCTGGTGACTACCCACTAGTCACAGGTGAAGTTTTAGAGCCTACAGGTCGAACCTTGCGCTCTGATACCATAATTGTAACAACCCACTTGGAAAAGTAGACTGTTACGTGTATTTATGACGTGTCATCAAAGTATAAGGTAAATGTCATAAAACATTAACTGACCATAAAGGAATTACCGAAATCAAACATTGGTAATCCAAACATAAGCTCAAAACATGAAAAGTAAATACTGAAGGAAAGGACTAAACAATGTCCAAATAAGCATAACAATGTAAGAAGTGCATAAAGTAAGAAGTCAGGATTGCTTCCATCCAAATGCACATGCTCTCAGAATCCTAAGAGCATCCTGGTTTACCTGTCGTTAGAACATGAAAAGAACTATGGTTGAGCATAACGCCCAGTGAACGGATATAGAACATGATAGGATGTACTGAAATGAAGAAGATGATAAAATGCTAAAACTGTAAAACTGATAAGTAAAGATGCAACAAAAATCTGTGTAAAATATGAAAAGTCTGGTTTATAAATAATAATGCTGAACTGATATATGTTAATCTGAAAACATGCATTTACTGTATTTTAATTGCCAAGAGCTTATATAGGTCATGTGCTGAAACAACTGTTGCATGAATAACTAGAGGGGTGACCTCATCATGCTGCAGAGGGGTGACCTCTTAATAATGTGTTGGGTAGAGGGATCAGCTCCAATGTGAAGGATGTAGAGCACACACCACATTCACCTGATAACTGTAAACTGATAGCCTAGGATGCATCAATACGCCCCACTAATGATACTGATAAAATGGCTAAGCTGAGGTGAATGGGACGCTGCAGGATATCACTCTCCTACAGGTGAGTCATGACACCAGTGCCTCAAGTGTCATGGTTACGGTACCTCCGTGACTAGTACAACTAACTGGTCATGCTTGTATATAAGGCTCAGGCAATATCTTAGTTATTAAAATAATTTCTGATAATTATAACATATACTGGGAAAAACATTTGGCTGCAGAAGGGGAATCCTAATCATGCATAGAAAGGAAGTCCTTACTGAAAGGACGGAAATCCGTACCTCGTGTCCAGTAACGAAATAAGAATGAAAGCTGAAAGACCTCATCCGACTTTACGGATACTACATAAATAACGGACGCGTAATAAGTTGTCTGATTACTGTATACTTTTACTGATTCTTACTGTTCTTAACTTGCTTTATATGTTCTTGTATTGTTTTACTATTTCGTGTATAATCTGGTAACTCTGACTATTCTCTCGTATGATTTATTTGTTCATGTTTTAACGTGTTTTTCCTTCTTTTATATCTAGTTGATATTGTAATAATGACTAGACATGCTTTTTACGTATGCATGTATGATATCCTTTAGAAAGAAAAATTATAGTGACAACCAAATTTACTCATTCCCAGCACTTGATAAATATTTTTATGACTTAATGAATTATCCCACATACAGAATGCAAAGTATGGATCTTTTACAAATTAATTAACATTAATCACGTCATCATATTTATACTCTAACTCCATTAGTTTGACAACATAAAAAAAACCATCACTTATAGTTATTATAAATTAGGTAGTTACTTTTTATAACTGACAAGAATTTTGTTCTTTAAAATGTTAGATTTTTGATTATGAATCTTATGTAAATAATCTCAACAAGTTAAACTAAACCGTCACTAATACTTATAAGTAGCATTCGATAAAATTAAGGCTCAGAATTCACCTCGCAACATCAAATATCGTAATCAACCCGAAAGTAACGCCAAACACTAACTCAAGCATGACACGAGACCTATATCACACCGAGGGCCACGATTACGAACACCGAATCAAACTCGAATGAAGAACCATAACCGTACTCCACGTACAAACAGGAACCGAATTCAAGCAAGTAGAACAAATTAATTTTGACACCACAA